>JAAAKG020205106.1:0-15920 GCA_010014905.2 Druon quercuslanigerum
ATGCAGAAATAGTTCCCATTAAACCTTGACTCTCTTATTCCCTCCTCCCCTGCTTCCTTCTCTCTCTTAATGCTGTTTCTTTTAAGTAACTCATACATCCTCCTTCCTTCATGCATCCTTCACAGTTCATCCACCTGCAATCCATTCGTTCTAAAATACCTTTCCCTTTCCACCTCCATCGTTCCACCCCTACGTCTGTTCTCCTTCTCCAACCAACATTCCCTAACCAGCTTACTTCCCCTCTCTTCTAAAAAATTTCTCCTCATATTTACATGCTCGGCTCCCCGTTGGAATCCCTAAACTCGTTCTTTCTGTCTCCCTCTTGACAATATAGTTCGGCGTATTCTTTTCTAACCCCAATGTCAACTTTACATACCTCTCCTGTATCCTATTTACCTTCTCACTTACCTTCTACCCCCATACCGCTACTAGCGAATCAAGCAATTTTTTCTCAATTCGCTCAGATTTGTCATTTTGTCTTCCTAAATCTTTAATTTCATTGTGATTGTTGCCAGTTTTGCCCATCTTCTCTCCTAATAATTTTTTTGAACATTTTGATACTCATTTCTTTTTTTCATACATTATACTTTAGTCCAGACCCCTTGCTCATATTCCTATCCCTGAATGATTTTCTTGTTTGTTTATCCCATCTCGTATTTTTTATCGTCCTCCTTCTGCTTTATTTCACCTGCTTCAATCAGTTTCCCGCTTATTCTCCTGCCTCTCTCACCCTCAGCTTCTTATTAATCCGCCTATTATCCCCCTTCTCCCATTTCTTTTTCAATCTTTACTCATGTTCAAAGAGTCAAAAGTCGTCTCTAAATCCACGAGCACCACTGTCATTCCTCATTTCTTTCTTCTAATCCTTTTTTTACTGGACAATTTGGAACATGCACCTTACAATCCCTGTACTGCCCTAAACCATATAAATCTTTGTAAACCCCTTTTTCCAAAAACTCTATCGAACATTATCCATGCTCTATTTCACGTGTTTTTCTTTGCCATGTTTCTTCATTTCCGAACTTTCTTCTCTACTCTTTCAGCAAATCCATAATATTATAAGTTTTTTCATTTCAAGATTTTAACATCCTGGCTTACTCTACCCCTCGCTTTTCTTGACTAACTCCTCAACCTCTTCTTCTGTTTTCGGCTTGTCTGCCTCTGCTTGAAACTTTTCATACTCCTCCTCTTTTTTATCACACATCTCAGTATACTCCTTCCTCATTTTCCTATATTCTCCTTCACTTATTACCTTTTTTCATATGTTATAAATGTCTTTCTCCCAATTACAATCACGCTAGGTCTAATTCAATTCAGGAAATTTAGCCTATAATGGACCGAATATCTTTTGACAAATCCCAACTGATTAAGCAGCTTTCCGTTCAAAAAAATTTGCCAAATTACTTTCATTAAGGAAAAGACCAATAACTGATACAGTAAAAAAAATCGGTGAATATCCTCTCAGAAATAAAATGATTTCAGTCCTATCCAAAGGACATCATTTTTCAGTAGTAGTTCCTTTAAAGGTTGGCCCACTGCTTTTCCGGTTTCTCCAACACAGACATCGGCACAATAACAAGGGCTTTTATGAACACCCGGATCACTCAGAGGTAGCGTGCCTTTTTGTCATTAGGGTTATTTAGAAGTTCTCCTATTTTCGCAGGTGGTCTTAATATGGTTTGGATGTTGTTTGTTGAGAATTCTTTATAATTTTTCTACGACATCCTGGATATAGGGTAGGATGGTGGGCGTTCCTTTTTAATTGCATTTTCCTATTGCATTATAAATTTTTCTTTAATTGTTCCGCATATGTGGGTCTTCTGTAAACCCCATGTCCTAATGTGTCATCAGATATTTTTTAAAGTAGTACGTCTAAGAAAGGAAATTTTCCGTTGTGTTTAATTTCAAAAGTGAACTGAATGTAAGAATGTAATCGATTGATGGAATCGAATTTATTTAGTTTATCTAGTCCATGTCCCTTGACGACAAAAGTGTCCTCAACGTAACGCAACCAAAATTTCGGTTTCAGCCTGAATTGGTTTTTGTTTTTATTTTCTAGATGTTTCATAAAGTTGTTGGCTATTGCAGGGATCCTGCTGCTGCTCCTGAGATTCGTTCATATTGCGGAAAATTGTTTGCTGCCAAAATCTAAAAAGAATAATGACATTATGAATCGAAGTTGTAATTTCTAATAAATTTAAAATTGCTCAATTTTTGAATTATACTCGCTGCTAAAGTGTTTTACTGTTTCATCTATAAATTGTCTTCCGTTCGATTTATACTAAATGATGCAAAAGTCTGTACAATGAATTTTAAAGTTTAATGAATAACAGCTATGATAAATAAGTTGTTGTAAAATCTCTTTAGATTTTATAATTATCGCAAATTTGTTCTTATTTTTTCGCCTTAAAAGCTGATGAAACCAGTTTATGAAAATCAGAAAACTAGTTTGTGTAACTTTAAAAAAAATACTGCTTTGATCATATTTCTCTATTTTGAGAAAATGCTGATCCTTATTGGGACACTTTTCATCACCGCATTGGCAGTTTACTCTAACTGCATTGGTAAATATATGATAACATCCGATTCCGTTTTATTTTTGCGTCACTTCTCTTGTAATTCACGCACGGCAGTTTTTTACTGCTTCTCATTTGATTCTTTAGCCCCATCCAAATTTTTCATTCACTTCTTACCTAATCAATGCTTCTTTAAGCTATGTAGCATATTATCTTGCCAGCTTTCTTTATTTTCAATTCCTCTTCAATATCCATTACCTAGTTTACCAATCTAAATCTTGCTATTCTATTCCATCTACTTTCTCCTTATCGCTTTTCTAAATATTTTAGTAGCCATTTTGTTTTGATTACTTTACACCATTTATTATATTTTGAATCCTAAAGCATACCGTTAGTATGCTTTTTGGTCTCGTTCTTGTAAACTCTTAATCTCTTCGGTTCAAGAACCTCTTCCCAACAAGAAAATGCATGAAGGTTTATAGGGCCAGTTGACAACCTTTCCAAGCTTTTCTTTTATCTTTGGCTTCTCCAACTGTTCCCCAAACCTTTTATGTTTATCCTATTTTTTTAATATACATTCCAGTATACTTTTTTGTTTTTCTCTTTCATTCTTGTCTACGACTTTACCTTTTTGTTTAATTTCCTAATTCCTATTTCACTTTATTTCTCTTTTATCCCCTTTCCTTATCTGATTCACGTGCGCCTCATTCTTGAGAAAATTCTTTTCAGCTAGTACCTTCAAATATTTATTTCATGAACGTTGGAGAAAATAAGTTGAGTAAGTGATGCAGATATAGGGGCAATTGGTTGAAGGTATTTCTGGCAGTAAGGTAAGGCAATGCGATATTTGAAATTGATAGCTCAGAAAGAGAAGGGGTGTATAGAAGGGAAATTAGAGAAAGTGATGATACGGAAAGCAGGCATGTAAGTAAAAAAATTAGATGATAATCAGTGGAGGAAGCATGAATAACGAGCTCGAATAGAAATTAAGAAAAGGTGTGTAGGGTTGGGAAGCGAGAATATATAAGAGGAGGTTATAAGGATGTAGGGAGGCTGTAATGGCAGATCTATGGGGCTAGTATTGGGGAAATATGGTAGGGCGACTAAAGGAGGAGAAGTAGGGGTTAGGAAGTAAGATACGTTAGGGTAGGGAAACTAGGGGATGGAAAACAGAGTGTAGGTTAAGGCCAGGATAGAGTCGAGAAGTGTAGAAAGGGGTATATATAGGTTGCCCAAAAAGTTCGGGAAGCTTGAATATTTCTCCAGGCTAGATATTTTCCACCATCCCTCATCTTTTTAATAAATGTTTTTTCCTCTGTCTTTTCTGCTCTAATTCATACTTTACTCCAGTCCTCTTTCTTATATTCCTGGTCCTGCAGAGAATCTTTGTTCCTTTATTCCATCTTGTGTTCCATTCTTCATTTCTTTTTTTAATCCTTTTAGTTATTAGATAATTCAGAAAAAGGCATGCTAAGAACCCAATCCTGTCCTAAACCCTGTTTAAACCTGTGTAAACCTCTCTTCTCCACATAATGTATCGAAAATTATCCATGCTCTATTAAACGTCTCTTTTTTTTGCATATTTCTTCTTTTCCTAATTTTCTGCTCTACTTTTTCCAGCAAATCCATAAAATTATTATTTTTTTCATTTTACGATCTCGATATCTTGGCTTACTTTCTCTCTTCCTTCTCTTCACGAACTTCCAACCCTCTTCTTCTGTTTTGGAATGTCTGCTTCTTCTTCAAACTTTTTGTACTCTTCCTTCTTTTATCACATATCTCAGTATACTCCTTCTTCATCCTTCTGTATTTTTCTTCACTAAATACCTTTTTTTTAAATATTATAAATTCCCTTCTCACTAATTTCTTCTCTCTCTTTGCATTTCTCATCCAATCCACTTCCACCCTTTTCAATTGTGCAGGGGGTGGAACAGACGTTTGGAGACATATAAAAACAAATGTAGCATTCTTTTCTGTCGGAGTCTTACCAAAAAATTAGAAGCGCAAGATAGGCAACAGCAATTGATGTTGCCAATCTGATGTTAAAATCCTTTAACAGACTTATAGCTCTTTAGTACATTTTTCACAATGAAGTCAAAGTGATTTAACTACTCATTATTTTGCATTTTTTCAAATAATTGACAAAAAAAGATATTGAGGTTCCGATAGTGACTCAATTCTTCAGGTCTAACTTAAAACTGAGATATCAAGTTATGTTGTTCTTATGTGTATTTTCTACGATGCCTATGATTGGCCAGAGCACTCCACCATGGAGACTGGTTGCACCCGATTGGCCAGTCAACTATTTTTATATATATCCGGGATAACGGAAAGCCAAATCGGGTTGGTATTTTATCCAATGTCACTATTGATGCTTTAGAGTGTTCTAAGATTTCGAAAGCTTTTTTATATTTTTAGGAAAAAAGTTTGTGTGTTTTTACGTTGGCTCACCACTTTCCCGGTTTCTTCAATATAGACTTTAGCACAAGAACAAGGGATTTTATATACATTCGGATTATTGAGAGGTGCCCTATTCTCATTAGGGTTGTTTATAAGTGGTCCTACGTTCGCAACGTTCCACTCCCTGTGTATCATCTTCTGCCCTATTACCACTTCTCCATGTTACATCACATCACATTTGCTCTCATCGCTGCTAGCCATCAACACTTCTTGCCC
Organism: Druon quercuslanigerum; assembly: GCA_010014905.2. Classification (NCBI taxonomy): domain Eukaryota; kingdom Metazoa; phylum Arthropoda; class Insecta; order Hymenoptera; family Cynipidae; genus Druon; species Druon quercuslanigerum. The sequence goes on from JAAAKG020205106.1 coordinate 5,193, forward strand.
TCCTCATATCTCCTCCACTCACTTTCCATAACTCTCCACCCCTCATTTTTTCTTTTATATTAAGTTACCCTCCCTCACTTTCCACGTGTTTTTCTGAACTACTTCCACTACTAACAGTAGTGGTTAGATTTATGGCTGGTGGGAGGTCAAGAGTGGGGTTCCTCAGAGCTCCATTCTGGCACCCCTTCTCTTCAATTTTTTCACCTCTGACCTTGGAAGTAAACTACAACATTGTAGCTACTTCAAATATGCTGACGATTTTAAAATTTACTTATCGGGGCTAATTTCTTCTCTCAGTAGATTACTTGTTCAAGTCCAGGAGGATATCGATCACGTTATCCTTTGGGCCTGAAATAATGGACTCACTCTTAAACCGGGCAAAACTTATCACAGAGCACATAAGCTCCTAAACAGAGCACAGAACTCCTAAAAAATGTAAAAAAGTGGCAGGGTTAATGAAACAGAAATTGCGAATAGAAAGAAGAAGGCTGAAAGAATAGAAGAAAAAGAGAATGTCGGTATTTGATAACTTGGTTTGGCCAGTATTAGGCAACGGTGCAGAGATATGAGGACGAAGGGATGGGTGGATGTATGGTGGAAGAAGCGCGAAGAGAAAAATTAAGGGTTAGAATGGGGAAAAGGGTATGGAAGTTCAATGGAAGGGTAAAAGATCAAAAGGGAAAGAAGATTGAAAGAAAGATATTGGAGCAAGTAGGAGAGGAGAGACTGAGGGCAATGGTATTAATGAGACAGGAAAAAGCAAGAATGGGTTTATTTCTGCCTCAGGAATATAAATGAGGCGACTGAAGTAAACTAAGAGGAATTGGAGTAAGGATAGGTGTCTATTTTAAGAAAGGATGGTGAAACTCACATTCTCTTAGATTTAATACACAATTTTAGGTAGGTATTTAACAATTAAATCGTAAACTTCCTTTGAGATTGGTTATTTTAAACTGATTTCATGATCAACTACATCAGATCTAGAATTTAAATACAATTTTTGGCTGCAGCAATACAATAAAAAATCAGAACTGGTCACATTAAATGTTAATCAATTCAATCTACAAATTGAATTGGAACGATATACAGCACTTTTGATGTTTCGTTTCCCTTTTCTTTTACTTCTCTCCTAGCTCAAGCTTTTTATTTTTATCCTATTCGTTTTTCTTCAATCCTTTATCCTCTTCCAATGCTATCATCCACTCCCAATCTAAGCTTTCTCGTCCCAATACATCCCTTTTCCTACCTCGTTTTCCAATCTGAACCCATATTTTTCAGACTCCATCCTATCTCTTTGATATAAATTCTAATCTTTGTCTATCTCCTTTTTTAATCTTCTGCTGCTAAACAATAATTTTCTATCCCTTAGTCTATTTTTCTGCCTCTTGCTGTATCTTTCGTGACATATGACTCTCATCTTTTTTAATCTCTCAAAAGGAAGAGGGGGAGGGAGAAATAGATAGAGTGAGGGCGAGGGAGCTAAAATTCTTAGTTTTCCACTCACCTAATAATAAGAAATAACTGTCACTATTTTTGTTTAATATTTTTTATAAAATGTCTTGTCAGCCTTCGCGATTGTTTAGAATAACAGGGTCAAAATTCAAATTCTCTTACATCGTGGAAAATTTTTTTTCTTTAAAAACAGGAAAAATTTGGTCAACTATATATTTTTTAATTAAAAAAATAATAAGTTGTCGTAATAAATAGTTTTATCTTCTGAAAATAATAACCTTAATAATCAAAATTGTAATTTATAATAATCTTAAGATTGCTCAAAGTTTAACTTCTACTCGCTTCTAAAGTTATTTACTGTCGCACCTATAAATTTTCCTCCATTTCAATTATAATAAATTACGCAAAAGTCTGAATCACGTCTTTTAAAGTTTAATCAATGATAGCAGTGCAAAATAATTTAATTGGAAATCTCTTTAGATTGTATAATTATCGCACATGAGTTCTTATTTTTTACGCCTTAGAAGCGGGTGAAACCAGTTTGTGAAATACTAATATTAAAAAAGGTGAAACGACGACCGAAGAGTGACACATAAATAAATTCTGCGTTTACTTGTGGAAAATTAGTTATTGTAACTCTTAAAAAAATACTGCTCCAATCATATTTCTCTGTTTAAAAAAAATGCGGATCCTTATTGGGACACTTTTCATTGCCTTATTGGCAGTTTACACTATGAGTATTAGTAAGTATAGCAGTTTTCACTTTAATTTTTAACTCATTTGTTTCTTTAGCACCATCTGAATTTCACATCTACTTCTTACCTGATTAATGCTGCTTTAAGAGATGTAGCATATTATCTTATCACCTTTCTTTTACCTCACAGATTCTGCACTTTCTGTTCTCTTCCTCTTATCAATATATCCCTTCCCTTACCTAATTCCTGTTTCTTGATGCTCCTACTCTTTTCCATCTACTTTGTCCTTATGTTCTAACAAAAATCCTTGCCTTTTTCTTTTCGCCTAGTCTTTATAGCTTACTCCAGTCCCATCTCCTACATCCCAGCTCTAAAGAACTCCCTTCCTTCTTCTTCCTATCTTCTTAATATTTTTTTTTATTTTTCGATACCCTACCTGTGCCACTCTTCCTTTACTCCTCTCCTACCTAGCCCTGTGGATTAGCATTCTCTGCACATCCGTTTCCTTCATCGTCAAGTCTTGATCGATAAAAACCTTCTTGTCCTTTATTTTATTTTTGTTACGCATTACATTCAATTTTTCTTCCCAGCTCTATAATTCCACGACCGCCACTTAATTCTCCTTTCTCCCCTCCATCCTAATTTTCCCTGTCTTGCATTTAACCCACCGTATGCTCTGTAACAGCGCTTTCACCCCCTCCCTTTCTTCCCAACTCTTTAACTTTAATTCTCTTATTACAATATTATTTCTTCCATCTGCCATTTCTTTCCTCTCCATCCTTAACTCTATTACCCTTATTCTTTCCCTATCCGCTCTCTTCTCCTTTTCATTCCTACGCTCTCCCACTTTCTCTTCTATCATGTTCTTCACCCTCTTCCAAATACCTTGCTACTCGCCCTCCCCACTGTCACTTTTTGACCTGCCCTTCACCTTCTCAAGCGTTTTTTTTGCCCTTTCCTTCCACTCCCTTATCTCTTCTTTCATCTGCTTTATTTTATCATCTTTGTCCTCCTTTACAGACGCCAATTCTCTCTGCAATCCTTATACTTGGTCCCTCAGCTCTTTTACCTCCTTTTCCCATCTCTCATCTCTAACCTTCAGGTCCTCCCTCATACCCTTCATCTCCTCCATCTCCCCTTCTACGTTCTCCCTTAACTCTCTGACCTCGCCTATCAACACCCCTAAAGCCTCCTTCTCTGTCTGCCCCTTCATTTTTATGAAGAGTGGCTATCCTTGCTGTCTCTTTTTCTCTTCAAGAGATTCTCTCCTTCACTCGCGCTAGACGCTCTCTCTCTTTCTTTGGCGTTTCCTTCGTTCCTATCTTTCCCTCTCCCTAATGCGACACTCGATACCGGACCAGGCCCAGCTGGACATCGTGGCCTGCTGGAAATTTCCTCCCCTTCAAGTTCACTACACGCACTGCCAGTACTCTCGCTGCCAACCTCCCGCTCTTCCGTCGGTAACTGTGACCTATCCATGCCAAAAAAATACCTACTGCAGTCAACAGATGTCTCTCAAGGCCGTTCCCGCTCACTGCCCCAAATTTTGTTTTTTTAGCACTATTTCCTCCCTCACTGCCCCTAAAGACACCCTTTACTCTTCCCTAACAACCCCCCGCACTACTAGAACCACCCTTGCCCACACTAAATAACCAAACTCCTGACCACGAAACTACCCCGCTCCCTTTCCAAACTAACCTCGCTTTCCCTAATTAGCTAAATTCCACCCCATAACTACAATGAAAATTATTTTTTAACACCCCAATTCACCCCTCGCAACTCTACTCGCCTTTTAACCTCCCCCCCCCTCACAACTCTACTCACACATTCCACACAAAATCCGCAAAAACTTCTCACCACCTGTCACTGCAAACTCTCTCCTACCACCACCAAAATGCAAGTCCTGCTATCTTCCTAATATTAACGCGCAGCTTCTTCTATCTCATGCATGCTTCAATAATTTTTTCGCCAAGTTCCGGCCATTTTTCTACCATAACTACCTATATTTCCTCATATTTCATTGCATTCCCATTTATTTACAAGAAAGCCAAAGAGATAATGCGGAACATGTATGTTAACCACCACCTTTATTCCTCCTCCAAACCCTGTCAGACTGGCTGATTCTACATTTTTTTAAACTTCCTTATTTAAATTCTCCTATAAAACATTAAGACAGAGATAAATTTTGGATTTAGATTTTGACTAATAAAATAGAAAAATTAATACTTCTCCTTTTCTAAAACTTCTCCTTTCAGTTGGCGCGGCTCGGGTCATAGCTGCCAAGGCTCGACATTTCAATTAAAATCAACATAGTTTAAAAATAACATAAATTGTTGAGCACCAGCTAAAAGAAAGACCAATTAGCAAGTAAAAGCAAATAAAAAAATTTATAGAGGAAGAGAATACGTGCGCAGGGAGAGTTCATTGGAAAGACTCAAAATTAAATTGACAAGAAATAGTGATTCCAGAAATATCGCTCCTTTTTGCGTTTTCCATTCCTTATCCAATACATTTCTGTCCCGTACTTCATAAAATTCTTTTCAGCTTGTGCCTTTGAATATGCATTTTATGAGTAGTGTAGAAGTAAGGTGAGTAAGTAAAGTAGATATAGCGGAAGTTGGTTAAAAGGATTTTTCGCAGTAAGGGAAGGTAATGCGATGTTTGAAATTGATAGTAGGGAAAGAGAAGGGTTGTATGAAAGGGAAATTAGGGAAAGTGATGATACGGGAAACAGGCTTGGTAAGTAGATAAGAAGATGAGAAAAAGTTAAGAAAGCGTAACTAAGGGGATCAGATATAAAGTAGGAAATGGTGTGTAAGGGTGGAAAGCGAATATGTGAGTGGAGATGTGAAGGATTTTACGGAGGATGTAATAACAGATCTATGGGGGATAGTATAAGGGAACCATAAGGGCGAGTAAAAGAGAGAAAGTTGGGGGCAGGGGGTGAGAGAATACATGAGGTAGAGAAGGGTAGAATAGGTAAAGGGTAAAAAGTTATTAAGGAAGCAAAGGGGTCAATAAGGTCCTATCGGATAGGAAAGGAAAGAATACGATAGCAAATGACAGCATATATTCAAAAAGTGTACAGAGGAGTAGTGACAGAGTGTCCAAGAAGTTTCGAGACTGCTTAATATTTTCCAAGTTAAAATATTTTCGAAAAGCTTTGAGGTCATTCTTGGAATTACTTTTCACGAGGAATTCAATGTTGACCTTTGTTTTGATCTTGAAGATAAGCTTTAAGATTATTTTAGGGTAAACTTGTCTTTTTGTTAAATAGAAGCCTCCTATATTTGACGTCGACAATCGAAAGACCGGGAAACTTTACGTTCAATGCCAGAACGAAATAAGGAGAACTAATTGAATGCTTTGTTGTCATTCCTCTAAGAGCCGCCTACTTCTTTCCCCAGGGCTGTTCAAGTGCATGAAATTAGTCTGTCTGTGCATAATGTTCTTCAGAAAGCGAATTTTCATTTGTTCAAAGTAATACTTTAGCTTTTTTTTATTTATCCAAAAGATTAGGTGTGTAAAAACTTAACTTGAAATTAAGTGGACTTCAATAAAGAAGAATTGATGAATACGCTCTAATTCCTACTGAAATCATCTAAAATGCTGTTAATATCATCATCGGTTGGCTCAATCAAGTTGAACTTGAAATAAATTTGAAGTCCGTGTAAAACCAAGATCGCCATGGAATCTTGGGATATATTAAGCCATCCCAGATCTTTTTGGATACCCTATAAAAGAGTTTGTTTTTCCTTCTGTTAGATAATCCCGTCTCCCTGTGTCTTTTATGTTTACTTTCCTTTCATTCTTATTTCAGGTATTTGAATTTTATAATTTCTCTTTCTTTTTGCAGTACCAGATTTATATGCTAGAATAATCGAGCGCCATAGACGTCTTCAACCTATTAGTGTTGGTATTCGTTATTACAGATCAACTGATCGTACATTTCACCTAATATCCCCAGAAGCTTTTAATATACATAAAGTTAGACAGAATGGTTACATCATTGGAGTACGCGATAATGGTGACCTTCTTCCAATATACGACGAAAACAAAGTAGCTGTAATAGTGAACGAAAATGGCATGTATAATACTCCTTTGTCGCCACAGGAAATGGAGCAAATACCGTACTACACTGATCCGAGTCTTGCTGTCCCAGAAGGACATTGGACGCAAGAAGAATTTTATGAACGTGTGCGAGATATAGGCTTACACTAATGCAAATGAAGATGTCTTAAAAATCTTGCGCACTTTGTAGCTTGGCACCTGGATGAATTTTTAAAGACTATAATTTGTTTAAATTATAAATAAATGCGCAAAATGCTGTATCGTGTCTTTGGAAATAAATCAGCGATAAAGTTGCCCTTAAAATGTTTACCATATTCTCTGTCAAGCTTCCAAATCTTTGATGAAAAGTCAAATTTTGCCAGTTTTTTCCATCTTCAATATTCCGCACCTTTTCAGAAACTGCCTTTTTCTCTGTCTTCTCTTCTATATTTTATAGTTTACTTCAGTCCCCTTGCTCATATCCCTAGCCCTGAAGAATTTCCTAGTTTCTTTATCTCATCTCGTGTTTTCTATCATCCTCCTACTGCTTTATTTGACCTGCTTCAATTACTTTCTTGCTTATTTCCCTACCTCTCTCACCCTCAGGTTCTTATTTATTCGTCTCTTATAACTTTTTCATAATTTTTTTCTACATCTTGACTAATGTTCAAAGCATGAAACGCCACTTAAAATCTTCGAACACGACTGTCAATTATCATTTCTTTCTTGTAATCCTTTTATCTACTGGGTAAATTAGAACGGACATGCTACACACGCAATCTTGTCCTAAACCCTGTTTAAATGTCGCTTCTGTTTTCAGCTTGTCTGTTTCTTCTCCAAATTTTTTCTGCTCCTCTTCTTTTAACACACATCTCAGTGTACTCCTTCTTCATTCTCCTATATTCTTCTCTGCTAATTTCCTTCTTTTCCTACAAGAAAATATCTCATTTTTTTCTCTCTTTGCATTCCTCATCCAATCCACTTTGACCCCCCTCCTTTACTAAATTAATTTTAGGCTGTGTTCTCGAATACAAATACGCTAGGTCTAATTCAATTGAGGGCTAATTAAAACATTGCCAATCTGATGCTAAGGTAGTGCTGATTGCGTGAAATATTTTATCCTGCTTTTACTCTTATGTTCCTGTATACGTTGTCCCTCCGGTTTCCCATTTTCTCCAGTATAGACTTTGGCATCAGGAACAAGAGATTTTATATACACCCTGATCACTGAGAGATGCCTTTTTGTAATTGGGGTTATTGGATGGAAGCTTCTAATGTGTCCGCGAAGGGTTTACATTTTTCTTGCACCTTCTTCTCTATCCCTTAACACACCTCCCACACACTTACTCGTTGGTGGGAGGGGGATCTACAGTTCAAGGTGAGTTCCGAACCACCCAGAGCAACAGCCTTAAGTACTTAGAGAACCTTCTTCTCTAGACGTACCAGGCCCACGACTCTCCGAAGATGAACAACTTTCTTGCTAGGCTAGTGTTCACCGCTTGGGCCCCCACGACCATCGTCCCACTCTGCATTAGGGTTGTTTAGAAGTTGTTCTATTTTCGCAGGTGGTTTTAATATAGTTTGGATGATGATGGCAGTGGTAGTTTTCCTTCCCCTTTCTTTAGTAGGTTGTGTTGATTTTTTTCAAATGTATTTTCTTACTGCCTTTTTAATTTGTTTGATAGTGTAATCGTTCTGCATCAGGGTTTGTTTAACAATTTGTAATTCTCTTTATATCTTTATCTGTGACTGATTGTTTTTGAGCTGGTCTCTTATATTGCCTTTCCTTGATTCTTCTATTCTCGCCCATTTACCTTACTTCCTCTATTTAATGTCCCTTCAGTACTTCCCCGCCAATACTAGACTCTATAATCCATTCCCAACAACATCCCTAGATCTCATCAAACCTCCTCTTATTTCTGCATGCCCAAACCTCTATTGTCCCTTTCCTGCAACCTATCTCGTCTAATATTTACGCTCTATTTATTTTTTCGGGATTCCTCCTCTACTTCTCCGTCTTAATTCCACTACCATGACTTCTGCAACTTTCCGTTCCCTATGTCTCATCTTCTGTCCTATTATCACTTCTCCACATCACATGAAAACGCATCCTCTCCCCTTACTACTAGACACCAACGCTCCCAGCTTTCCGTATATCTCTGTTACTTACTTTCCCTAATTCCCCATGCTTTATTTTTTCTTCTATACTGAGTTAGCCTCCCTTACTTCCCACCCGTTTCTCTTAACTGCCTCCCCTACTACCCCTTACGAGACGAAAGTATCCTCAGACGAAAGAAGAGGTTCAGAAAGGATATAATGAAGAAAGAGGGATAGAGAGAACAAGAAGTGAAAATGAGGATATGGAGATAGTGGAATAAAACTCGAAGGGGTACAAAAGAAAGTTGTTAGTGTAGGAGTATGGGAGAAAAAATTAATGAAATAAGCATGGACAATGTTAAATAAAGTATGAAGAGGAAAGAGGTGTACAGAGTTATGGAAAAAAGTTCCACTATTGAAAACATTAAAAAACGTAGGAGGTTAAAGATCATGGAAGAGAAAAACTAAAGGTGACATTGTCTTGTTAGTATATAATGTTTCGCCGGAAAGCTAAAAGGAAGAATTTGATAAAAAAAAATGGAGCTACCGAATTCGAGAAAATTTAGAACAGGAATGATGGTTGTGTCTTACATACATTACTTGAACTAATTCTGAATTGAAGGGATTGAAAAGGAGAAAAGGAGAAAAGGAAAATGACAGCGATCATCATTAACCTAAAGGAAGCAGAGTAACTAGGAGATTTCAAGTTGGTGAGACGACCGAAAGCGACGAAAAGGAATATAGTTATTAAAAGTAAAGGAATTTAAATATTCGGAAAAGATATCTTTCAAAATGGAGATCACAGAGCTCATAAAAAAAGCGGCGGTATTAATAAAAAAGATGTTAGGAATAGAAATAAGGCAGTTGAAAGGATATAAGGAAAAGCGAATAATGGTGTTTGATAAGTCTGTATGGCTCGTATTAAGCCACGGTGCAAAGATAAAATGACAAAGAGAGAGAGGGAAGAGTTTGAGAGATTAGAAGAATAATGTATAAAGTGGATGCTAGAGACAAACTGGATGACAGATGGATGTACGGTAGAAAAAGAAGCACAAAGAAAAAAATTAAGTGTAAGAGCGGGGAATAGGGCATGGAAGTTTAACGTGCGGTTAAAAGACGAAAAGAGGAAGGTGGTTGCAAAATAGTGATTGGAGTAAGTAGGAGAAGAGAGTGTGAAGGCAATGTAAGAAATGAGATGAGCTGAAGCAAGAATAGGGTTGTTCTGGAAAGGGATATTAACTATTTGAAGAGGGGATGGGTTAAGTAGGAGAGGATCAAGGAATAGAAGAATGAGTAAGAAAAAAGGAAAGAGTAAATGTAATGAAGGACACGGTTGAGGTGTCAGGCTGAAATTCATCAAGAGACTCAATGAAAGTCTTTAACACCAACCCTAAAGGAAGTACCTTTTATTCTTTTCATGGACGTGAAGGAAGTACATTCTAGAGGAAGATAGTATTCACTTGTAGTCTTTACCAGGAGATGAACATAGTCTCAACTTCCGCAACACCAGTTTCTTAAGAAAATATCGACAACTCCTACAGACACTGTCGTACAGTGTTGGTTACTCTTGCTGCGATAGATCCCGTCACCTCCATCCTCTAAAACTGTCTTCCTTCGTTTCCTTTTGTTACTTTGTTTTCATCCACTTATCCGCCATATTGATTTTTCTCCATTTGTCCACCTATTTGATTTTTCTCCACTTATTTACTATTTTGTTTTCCTCTAATACCCCTATCTCACTCCCCTTCTCCCATAACACACCACACATCTACTTTCTTATATACCTCCCTCTGCCATCTACTGCTCACCTAATCCACCCTCCCTTAAAATTCATTCTCCCTTAATCTCTAAAAATCCTTCCTAACATGTTTTCTCGTTCAATTCACAGAGTTTGATACTTCGATACTCTGTTTTTTTCATTGTTATTGTACATAATATTCATAATATTTTGATTCCTCAATCATCCTCCATCTTCCAATAATTGTCGTTCTCCGCCTACTATATTGCACATTATTCATACCTATATCTTCCCTTCTTGATTCACCTTTTTCGTCTTTTTTTACCGTTTTTTCCAACTTATTTTGTTTTTCCCTTCTTTTTACTTTTCTTTATAGACTACTTAAAAAATATTTTTATTTGTCCCATAGGGTTAGTCTCTTCTTTAAACCATTTGTTTTCTTTCTCTTATTTTTCATCACTCATCTGAGCATACTCCTTATTTTGTTGTTTGTCGCTTGGAATTGAAGGAATTAATGGATTGAGGATTCCAGAAATTCCATGAATTCTTGAATCTCATGATTTCCGTGAATTCCATGAATTCTGCGAATTACACGACTTCTGGGAATTTTTTGAATTTTGGGAATACTTTGACTTCCGTTCATTCTTTAGATTTTGATGAATTCCATAAATTTTGTAAATTCTGTAAATTTATTTA
>JAAAKG020205117.1:0-23125 GCA_010014905.2 Druon quercuslanigerum
AATTGCAAATCTTCAAAATTGAAATAATTAAAAAAAGTTTGTAAAGCATATACAATTAAAATATAAAACTTGGAAATTGAATAATTTTTTATTTTGCCTTTTTAAAATTCAAAAATTGTTAATTGTAAATTTGCAAATCTTCAAATTGAAGCTTTAAAAGTTAATGAGATTTGAAATGTAAAAATTTAAAAACAACATTTCAAGAATTATGGAATTTTTAATTTTCAAATCTTGAAGGAAGACTCATTTCAGAAATATTTTTAAAATTTTTTGTTTTTAAACTATTAAAATCCCAAATTAACAAATCTTAGTTTTAAATCCTAAGACATAAATAATAAAAGATCATGAAAATTAAAGAATTTTCAATCGTAAATCTTTTAAACTATAAAAATTTAAAATAAAAAAAGCTAACCACCTTTCTTTTGTAAATATTTTCAAAATGGATTAGTATCTCAATTAAAAAACATCATTAAAATTAAAATCAAAATTAATTATATAAAAGCCGATGCAACTATTTTAATATTATTTATATTTTTGTGTTAATAATTCTATTTTATAAAAATTTAAACTTAAACATTTTTAGGTAATAATTTTAATTTAATTTAATCATTTTTAATCTAATAATAATTGAAATTATAAAATAATAAATAAGAAAAAAAATTAAATCATCATAACGCCGATAAATTTCCACTCAATAATATAACGCTGCGTGTTATCGAAGTTAAACGAGACTTTCTGAGGCAGAAAATTCACACTTAACTTGATCAAATAGACTTTCCACATCTTTCGAAGTACTTAATCAATCCCAAGGTTTAGTTAAAACTCTTTTTTGCACTTTTTTTTATTTTTAGCATTCGCAACTCAAAAGAATTATATTTTTATTTTAACAACCGTCTTATCTGAACAAACATCGTTATAAAAGTGGAGTAATTTTTAAGATTCAAAAGATTTTTTGATTATTTTTACCAATTTGACATTGTGTCAACCTGTCTTATTGTTGATGAAATAATTGACAGCGGGGCAAAAAAACGACTGGGGACAAATTATTATCCAATTTTAACTTTCTTTTTTAAATAAAAGCTAATAAGATTTCATATGAAACTGTCATGGCCGATTTTTAAGTTTTTCATTATTTTTTGTTTATTTAATAAAAACCCGTGAAAAAAAATTCTGACTTTTGAAGTATACAGGTTTAAAAAAATTTTTTGATTTAATCAAAAATGTATAGAAAACTGAAAGCTACTATCAAAAAAGATGTTCAATAACAATTCAAATGTTAAACAACTCATTGAATTTGTTATGAACAAATAAGTTAATGAAAACGGATTCGTGAGGATTGGTGGCGATTCGTCACTTTATTCACACTAAATTTGAACAATTTGTGGACAAAAAGATTTTTTTAGTTAAATTAATAAAACTTAATAAATAATTTTTTATTTCAAAAGGAACCTTGATAAACAAATATCCATATCAGGTATTTTTGACGGAATTAATCAAGTTTTTTTGTATGGAATCAGTCACATAATAATTCGAAATAAAACGTTAGTGTAATATTTGCCCACCAAATAAAAATTAACAATTGTTTAAAATATCTTAATTAAAAAATTCACTATTTGGCTATTTTTAAAGGTACAATATTAATTTTTTCGATGCAATAATCGGTAAATAACTAACTTCTAAATTTTTAAAAACATTTTGATAAGGGTAAAAGATTATTAATGTAAAACACAATTGTTTAAACAAATTTTTATCATTTTATGTACTTATCAAAAAAATACCGTTTTTCACGGACTAAAAAGCCAGTTATTTTGCAATGATTTTTTGCTACAAACAGATAGGAGTTGTTTATTGTTTAACCAAACCTAATTAACAAATGCATTATTTGACTTTTTTTAGCATTCAAACTTGCTTTTTTAGTTTAATCAATTGTTAATAGCAGATTTTTGAATTTTTTTTGTTAATTTGATGATGATGAACTATTTCTTTTATTAACAATGTAGTAAAATATTTTCTCTCGGCTGATGCGTTTGTAAATAAAATTTTTTATACGTGGAATATGATTAAAATTACTTAGCAATAATTCCTTGCCATGGGTTGATAAAAATTAAGGATTTATTAAAGAAACCTAATTAAATATTATAAAAAGTTTTGAAAAATGTTAATAACAGTTGATTAAACAAAAAACTAGTTTATTACTATTATTAATAAATGCTGAAAAATAGACAGATAATGAATTTATTAATTATATTTATTAATTAAGTTTGGTTAAATAATTATTATCTGTCATTGATTTCATGAAAAAGCGTTATTTTTTTATAGATACATAAAATGATTAAAATTTATTTAAACAATTGTTGCTCACAATAATAAATTATTTACTGTCATGAAAACTTTCTTAAAAATTTTGAAGTTAGTTATTTACCCATAATTGCATCGAAAAATTAATATTGTACCTATAAAAAAGCCAAATAGAGCATTTGTTAATTAAGGTATTTTAAACAATTATGATTTTTTATTTAGTGGCTAAATATTAGACTTACGTTTTATTTTCAACTGATATGTGATTGATTCCATAGAACAAATTTGATTTATTCCATCATAAATACTCGATATGGATATTTGTTTATGAAAATTGCTCTTAAAATAACAAATTGTCTGTTAACTTTTAATAATTCAACTAAAAAATTTTCTCGTCTGCAAATTGTTCAAATTTAGTGTGAATCAAGTGACGAATCACTACCAAACCCCACGAAGCCATTTTCATTCACTTAGTTGTTTATAACAAATTGCATTATATTAAATTATGCAATTTAAAAATGAAAAAATATTTGAATTGAAAATCTGGAAGGTAGACTAATTTCAAAAAGATTTTTAAAATTTCATGATTTGAAACTATACAAATTCCAAATTAATGAATGTTTTATTGGAATTCTTAGAAAATAAAGAATTGATAATCGTGAAAACTGAAGAATTTCTAATTGCAAATCTTGAAAATTGAACTAATTAAAAAAAGTTTGAAAAGTATATACATAATTTTATTCTCACAATAATTTTTTTCCAATAAATATTCCAAATAATTATATTAATAAATTTTTCTAATAATTTTTTATTCTACCTTTTTAAAATTCAAAAATTCTTAATTGTAAATGTGCAAAACTGCAAATTGAAGCTTTAAAAGTTAATGAAATAAAAAATTTATAAATGTTTAAACAACACTTGATGAATTATAGAATTTTCAAATTTCAAATCTTGAAGGAAGACTCATTTCAGAAATATTTTTAAAATTTTATGTTTTTAAACTATAAAAATCCCAAATTAACAATTCTTTAGTTGTAAATCTTAAAATATAAATAATAGAATATCGTGAAAATTGAAGAATTGTCAATAGTAAATCTTCAAAATTCTCTTCTAAAAATAAAGGTACAATATTAATTTTTTCGATGAAATTATCGGTAACTAACTAATTTCGAAATTTTTAAGAACATTTTAATGTATTTATGTATTTATCAAAAAAATACCATTTTTCACGGACTAAACAGCCAGTTATTTTGCAATAATTTTTTGCTACAAATAGATAAGATTTGATAATTCTTTAACCAAACTTAATTAACAAATTCATTCTTTAGCTATTTTTCAGCATTTATACTTGTTTTTTTTTTAGTTTAACCAACTGTTGATAACACATTTTTAAACTTTTTTGTTAGTTGGAGAATGATCCAATATTTTTTATTAACAATGTAGTAAATTATTTTTTCTCGGCTGATGCGTTTGTAAACAACAATTTTTTTTATGTGGAATATTATTAAAATTACTTAGCAATAATTCCTTGCCATAAGTTGATAAAAATTGAGGCTCTATTAAAGAAACTAAATTAAATTGTTAAATAATTTGTTAATTTAATTGTAATAAAAATAAAAATAGCGGGTCCTTATCGAAATATTATAAATTTTTTTTAAATGTGTAATGACATTTGATTACACTAAAAAACTAGTTTATTACTATCAATAATAAATGCCGAAAAAAAGCCAAATAATGCATTTATTAATTAAGTTTGGTTAAACAACTATTAAATGTCCTCAATTTCATGAAAAAACGGTATTTTATTTATAAATAAATTAAAATTATAACATTTGTTCAAAATTTTTTTTTTACAATAATAAATTATTTACTGTAATGAAAATTTTCCTAAAAATTTTGAAATTAGTTATTTACCGATCACTGCATCGAAAAAATAAATATTGTTCCCTTAGAAATAGCTAAATAGTGCATTAATCAATTAAGGTGGTTTAAACAATTATTAATTTGTATTTGTTGTGTTTGTATTTGGTTGAAAATTCTTTTATTTTTGGTTTTAAAATTGACACTTTTGGTATAAAATTTTATTTTTTGAAAAAATATTAACTATTATATTTTTTGTTAAGGTTATATCTTTTTCCAGATTTAAATTGAACCACTTGTTTCAAAGTATACGTATTTTCTTGAAAGTTTGTCTTTTTCGGACAGAAAAGTATATTTTCTTTGTTTAAAATTTATATTTTTTTGTTTTAAATTTCATATCTTTTGATCGAAATTTTATCTTTTATGTTTTGTAATATGAACTATTTCATATTTAGCTACGAATTAATTTTTCTTTATTGAAGATTAAACTTTTTTTAAAGATTTATTTATTTGATTAAAAATTTAATTTTTATTTAGTTACTCTGTTTACTAATAATAATAATTCATCTTTTCGCTGGAAACTCAACTTTTCGGATTCAAAATTCAAAGGCCTTCTGAAAAAATTGACTTTTTGACTTGATCAGTTAATTAATTATTTAATTTTATTATTTTCCTTAAATTTCTTATAAGAAAAAAATTACAAAATACGATATAAAATAACTTCTGTTGAGTGTGAATTTGATTACACTAAAAAAACTAGTTTATTACTATTAATAATAAATGCTGAAAAATAGCTGAATAATGCATTTATTAATTAAGTTTGCTGAAACAATTATTAAATGTCATCGACTTTATAAAAAAGCGGCATTTTATGTATAAATGTATGAAATTATTAATATTTGTTTGAACAATTATTGCTTACAATAATAAATTATTTACTGTCATGAAAATTTTCTAAAAATTTCGAAATTAGTTATATAGCAATAATTGCATCGAAAAAATTAATAATGTATTTTCAGAAATAGCCAAATAGTTCATTTGTTAATAAAGATAGTTTAAACAATTGTTCATTTTTATTTGGTGAGCAAGTATTAAACTTACGTTTTATTTCCAATTAATATGTGATTGATTCCACAGAAAAAATTTGATTTATTCCATAATACCCAAAATGGATATTTGTTTATAAAAATTGCTTTTAAAGAAACAGAATATTTCTTAACTTTTATGAATTTAACTAAAAAACTCTGCTTGTCCATAAATTGTTTAAATTTAGTGCAAATCAAGGGAAAATAGACGCTATTCTCCACGAAACCATTTTTATTCACTTATTTGTTCATAACAAATTCAATAAATTGTTCTACCATTTGCATTGCCATTAGACTTCTTTTTTTGATAGTTACTTTTAGTTTTCTAAATATTTTTGATTTAATCAAAGCGTTCTTTTAAAAACCCGGTCTTCAAAAGTTAAATTCTTTTTTTTTTGTTATTAAAAAACAAAAAAAGAAATAAAAAATTTTTAATCGGCCAGGACAGTTCGATGAGAATTTTAATAGCTTTCATTATGAAAAAAAGTAAAAGTCCCACTGTGCGTCGTCACGAAATTATTATTCTTTAACATTGGTAAGATATTTTTAGTTAATTCTGCACAAAAAATTGAATTCATTGTTGCTAAATTGACGAAAAAATATGTTTGTTTATATTTTTTTAATGAATAATTTTTTTGTCAATTGGCAAAGCCTGATAGTAAAAAGTCATTGGAATAACATTTTTGGTTAAAGGAAAGCTTTTATATCATGAATAAATTTATTCCGAGAATGTCAAACCTGTCTTGTTATCGATGGAAAAATAATTATTTTTTGTCTGGCGGAAAAAAACATCGACCGTGAACCAATTCGCTTTCGTCGTGACTGACAATTTATACATTTAGACACAGCGGCCAGATTTTGTTAGATTATTTATTTAGCAAAAAAATTCTTTTTTTAATGAAACAAAGATTTTTGTGTGATGTTTATTTAAACGAGGTAAATATTTTCCATAAATTTCTTGGAAAAATAGAAACAACTGACTAAAATATTTAGCAACTTTTTTGCTGTTTCATAAATTCAGTAGTAATACTAAGAAGTGGAGAATCTATTTGGAATCAGTGTTCAGAAATCGATTTTTATTAGGATTTTAATTTTCATGAGTAAAAAATTAAAAAATTAAACCTGTATTATAGATAGTTTAAGTAATTATTTGTCTTTTTGATTTGACATACTTCGAAGCGATTTTTAATATCCTGAACTCTGAATATTTTAAAAATTTTGTCAATATTATTTATAGGGTTGTTAAAAAATTTAATTTGAAAATACTTTCATCTTCTAATAAAAAATTTTGTGTTGTAGTAAATTATTCTTCTTTCATGGAGGATTCAATTTTTTTTTATTTGTATTTTTTGGTCGAATTCAATTGTTTTCTATTAATTTTTAAAACTATTTTTGGCTCATTATATTGTTCAAGATTATCATTATATGGGCGAAGATTTATAATTTTAGTTAAAAAATCTTTTAGGTTAAAAATTTCTTTTTTATCTTGTTCAAAATTAATCTCTCATGCAACAAAACGTTAATTGCTATTTTATAAAAATACTGATGAAATAATTTATAAAAAATTTTATAAAATCTTATTTTATACAAGTGCAAGTGTTTGGTCAAAAATTAAACAATTTTACAGAAAATTGTATGAAATTTTTTTCGTGACTGAAAAATCCTTTGATGTTGATTTAACTGTTGTTAAAAATTCTATTATTTTGTTGAAAGTCAGTGCATTTATTTTTTTAAAATACATGAAAAAATATTACATTTTTAGTTACAAATTTATCATGCTACGTTGAAAATTCGACTATTTGGAAACAGATTAAATTATTTTATCGCAAAGTTGATTCTTAACTTTAAATTTCTTTTTTAGTATATAAATAAATGCATTTTTGTTTATATTTTATTTTTTCGTTTGCGCTTAAAGTTATCAAGTTAAAAATTTAACTCTAATATACAAAATTCGACTTTTTGGAATGAAATTTCAACTATTTGTTCCTAAAGGCAACTGTTTTTTGTTGAATTTTAATCTTTTTGTTTTATTAAAAATTAAAATTTTTATTGAAAAACTTTCTTTTTTTACAGAAAAATAATCTTTCTGGTTGAAAAATGTCCTCTTTTTTCTTGAAATTCCAAAAATGTTTAAATTAAAAAGTTTCGCAGAAAATTCGTCACTTGGAATAAAATTTCAAGAATTTACTTCAATTTTCTGGAGAAATAAAAGCATTTTGTGGAAATTTCATCTTTTTGGTAAAAAATTAATCATCTTGGTTAAAAATTCTTTTATTTTTGGTTTTAAAATTGACAATTTTGGTATAAGATTCTAGTTTTTGAAAAAATAATTACTATTATATTTTTTGTTAAGATTATATCTTTGCAGATTTAAAATTGAACTACTTTCTTCAAGATTCACGTATTTTCTTGAAAGTTCGTCTTTTTCAGGCAGAAAAGCATATTTTCTTTGTTTAAAACTCATATTTTTCGTTTTAAATTTTATCTATTTTGATCGAAATGTCATCTTTTATGTTTTGTAACATGAACTATTACATTTTTAGTTACGAATTAATTTTTCTTTATTGATGATTTAACTATTTTTTTACAGATTTATTTATTTGATTGAAAAATTAAATTTTAATTAGTTACACTATTTAGTAATAATAATAATTCATTTTTTCGCTGGAAATTCAACTTTTCGGATTAAAAATTCACAGACCTTCTAAAAAATTTGAATTTTTGACTTGATTAATTAATTAGTTATTTAATTTATTATTATCATTAAATTTTTTTTAAATTACAAAGTACAAAATAAAATAACTTCTTTTAAGTGTAGATTTGATAATATTTCATTATTACGTTTACCTTTTTCCATTCATTTTTTTAAATTAAAATTATTTTTTTAATTTTTGATGCAGAAATTTTGTTTTAAATTAAAATATTTTTGGTTAAAGTCTAATTATTTCGGATTCAAAATTCGACCAGTTTTGGAAAAGTCCCCCATGTAGGTTAAAAATTAGACTATTTTGGTTAAATTTGAACAAAAAATTTTTTCAAAAATTTGTCTTCTTTGCTCTAAATGATCGATAGAATACTAATATTTTTGTTTAAAAAATTTCCTTGATTTGGGTTAAAAATGAAAATGATTGATTAAAAAATGAAATATGTATCGAAAAGTTCGTCCTTTACTTGAGTTGAAAGTTTCGCAGTAGGATTACATTTTTTTTCTTGACTTATAAAACTTTATTTTCTAAGAATTCATATTTTCATTGGAAAAATAATTGTACTTGAAAATGGATCTACAATATTTATCAAAAAAAAGGTCCTTTTTGACAGAAAAATAATCTTCTTGGTTGAAAAATGTATTCTTTTTTCTTGAAATTCCAAGAGTGTGATTAAAAATTAAAAAATTTCGCAGAAAATTCATCGTTTTGAATTAAACTTCAATAATTTACATCAATTTACTGAAAAAATAAAACAATTTTATTGAAATTTCGTCTCTGGCAGAAAATTAATTATCTTGGTGGAAAATTCTTTTATTTTTGGTTTTAAAATTGACACTTTCGGTATTAAATTTTATTTTGGAAAAAATATCAACTATTATATTTTTTTAAGATTATATCATTTTCTAGATTTAAATTGAACCACTTGTTTCAAAGTTCACGTATTTTCCGGAAATTTCGTCTTTTTTGAGCAGAAAAGTATATTGTCCTTGTTTAAAATTTATATCTTTTTTTTAAAATTAATCTCTTTTGATCGAAATTTCATCTTTTATGTTTTGTAATATGAACTATTACATTTTTAGTAACGAATTAATTTTTCTTTATTGATGATTTAACTATTTTTTTACAAATTTATTTACTTGAATAAAAATTTAAATTTTATTTAGTTACACTGTTTATTAATAATAATAATTCTTTTTTTCGCTGGAAATCCCACTTTTCGGGTTAAAAATTTAAAAGGCTTCTAAAAAATTTGACTTTTTGACTTGAATAATTAATTAATTATTTAATTTTATTATTATCATTAAATTTTTTTAGGAAAAAAAATTACAAAATATATAAAATAAAATAACTTCTTTTTAATGTGCATTTGATGAAGTTTTATTATTTCGTTTACATTTTTCTATTCATTTTTATTTAATTAGAATTATTTTTTTAAATTTGATGTAGAAATTTTGTTTTAAATGCAACTATTTTTGGTTGAAATCTAATTATTCCGGTTTCAAAATTCGACCAGTTTTAGGCAAGTCATATATATAGATTAATAATTCGACTATTTTTGTTAAATTTAAATAAATTATTTCAAAAATTTTTTTTCTTTGCTGTAAAGAATTGATAGAATACTAATATTCTTGTTAAAAAAAAATTCTTAATTTTGTTTCAAAATGAAAATGCTTGGTTTAAAAATGAAATATTTATCGAAAAGTTCGTCCTCTAATTGACTTGAAAGATGCGCAATTCGGACTAAATTTTTTTTCTTGATTTATAAAACTTTATTATCTAAGAATACGTATTTTCATTGAAAAAATAATTTTACATGAAAATTCATTTGTTTGCTTGAAAATTTCACGATTTGTTTGAAAGGTGAAGTATTTTGAGAAAAAGTCGTCTTTCATGATAGAAAATTAATTTTCAATCGAAAAAATTCGTGTTCTTTGGCTTTAAACTTGTACAAATCTCACATTTTTTGTGTGATATATTAACTACTACATTTTAAGTTTGCTATAAAATTAATTTTTTTTGTTGTTGAAAATTTATTAATCTTGATTAAAAATTAAGCTTTTTGTTTGAAATTAAACATCTTGGATTCAAAATTCGTCTCTTATCGCAGAAAAGCTGTCTTGTTTGTTTCCAATGAATCAATAATTTGGAAATTATAAAATAAAATTTTTTGAAAAACCTTTTTATATATAATTTCTAAACTAAGAACAAATTTATAATCTTTATCAAACATAGAACATTTTTTATTAATTCTGCAACAATATGGAGTCTACCCATAAAAAATTGGCCAACAAGCGCATTTATTTATCAAAAGTTGTTTAAAGAATTGACTGTCCTTTTTCATTGGTAAAAAATCAAAGTAAAGAGTCGTTGGAAAAACGATTTTGGGTAACTGAGGGCGTTTAAATCATAAATTTATTTCGAGATTTAAGTCAATATGACGCGAGATCACAGAAAATCAATTTATATTCGGAAAGTGAGTTTGTTTTCCAATAAAAACGGCGCGGTAGGTTGGAAGTCACGAAAATGCTAAACTTGTCTCTTCTTCATAGAAAAAGTTTCTTTGATGTTATGCTTGCACGTGAGACCTTCTTTTTATCTTTTTCATTTTAAAAAATTCACTTCTTATCTAAAAGCAAATCAATGTTTCCAAAAGATCTTAGTTCTTTACACATTTTTTTCAGTTTTCTTAGGTACACAATAATTTGTTCTTTTTTGTATATTGAAAAATTATCTTTTCAGAGTTTAAAAACAATTTCTTTATTTTATTTTAAAATATAATTTATGAAAATATATCATTCGCATTAAATCTGAAAAATCTAGCAATCATTTTTGTTGAAAAACTGATTTTATTTTCCTTATTTGAAATTGTTTTATATCCAAAATTTTGAAAATTAAATTTAAAATTCTTTAGCGGCAAATGAAAACTTTTAAATTATATACTAAATTATTTTAATAATTGTAGATGTTTTTTATTAGAGCTTTCTGCTGGAAATTAGTGTTTGAAGAAAAAATTTAACAAAAGATTATAAAGTTTCGGAAAAGATTTAAAATTTATAAAAATGTGAGGTGCATTAGTTTTTTCTTACCAGAAATTAGCATTTGTAAATTTAAATCATGATCGCAATTTTTAACAATTTTAAGTTGAGTTATCGTTTCATAAAAAAATGGGTATTTTTAATCAAGATTAAGTAGATTTTAAAGATTAAAAATTTATCGAAAAATTAAGTTTCCCGGGTTTCCATAGTTTTTTCTATCGATAAGCGTTTTTAAAGCAAAAATCATTATAATTTTAAAAACATTTATAAGTTTATAATAATTTGCGATTACGAGAGTTTTTTAAATCAGAAAGTGCTATTTTTAATTTAAAAAAATTACATTTCAAAGAAGATTTACAGACCTTAACAATTTTAGCTTATCAAGGTGTTTTTATAGCAAAAATGGATATTTTAAAACGACAATCATTACAATTTGGACAAGGTTTTATAATCTTTAAACAATTTTGAATATCTCAATTGTTTTTCGTAAAAATTTGTATTTTAGATATAAAAATATAATTTTAAAGTAGATTCACACGTTTTAACAATTTTAGGTTATGTCAATAAATTAGGATTTTATCAGTGTTTTTCTTTGGGAATTTGTACTTTTAATAAATAAAGATTTAAAAACAGATTTTCGAATTTTAAAAATATATAATATATTATCCCAAATATATATATATTCATTTTCATTTTAAAATATTGTATTTAATTTAATTAATAAAACATTATATTATTATATTTAAAAATATAAATTATTTTTATAAATATATATAATAATTTAACTAAGGTTTAGAATCTATAAAAAAATTTGTAATTGCTTGTCGTCAGAAATTTGTATTTTAGGTATAAAAATAAAATTTTAAAGAAGATTCACGAATTTTAACAATTTTAGGTTTTTTGAATTTCCCCATTTTTTTCGTAAAAATTTGTATTTTAGATATAAAAATATAATTTTAAAGAAGATTCACAAGTTTGAACAATTTTAGGTTATGTTCGCGTATTGTATCAAAAATTGATATTTTAAAACAAAAATGATTATAATTTGAACAAGGTTTGAAATCTTTTATTAAATTAGGATTTTATCAGTGTTTTTCTTTGAAAATTAGTATTTTTATTTAAAAAAAGTCTTCAGAAAAGATTTTTAAAGATTAAAAATGGCAGGTTATGTTGGTGTTTTCGTAAAGAATTGGTATTTTAAATCGAAAATCATTATAATTTAACCAAGGTTTAGAATCTCAAAACAATTTGTAATTGATTTTCGTCAAAAATTTGTATTTTTAGTAAAAAAAAATCTCAAAAATGATTTATATATTTTATCAAATTCGAGTTAAGTTGGTATTTTCATTTAAAAAATCGTATTTTAAAACGAAAACCATTATAGTTTGAACCAAGTTTACAAATTTTGATCAATTTTGGACTTTACCATTGTTTTTGGTCGAAAATTGATATTTTTCTTATAAAAATAAATTTTTACAGAAGATTCATAAATTCTAATCATTCCAGGTCATGTTAGCGTTTTAATTATAAAATTTGGATTTTAAAACAAATTTTTTTATAATTTGAACTAAATGTCGAATTTTTTAATAAATTTGTATTTTGTAAGTGTTTTTATTGGGTATTGATTATTAAAAAAAAATCTTTAAAGACGTTCATCAATTTTAAGAATTTTATCCGATGTAGGTGTTTTTATTAAAAAAATTGATATTTTGAAAAGACAATCATTACAACTTGGACAAGGTTTAGAATCTTTAAACAATTTTGAATTTCCCAATTGTTTTTCGTAAAAATTTGTATTTCAGAGATAAAAATATAATTTTAAAGAAAATTAAAATTTTTTAATAATTTTAAGTTATGTTAGAGTCTTGCATCGAAAATTGATATTTTAAAACAAAAATGATTATAATTTGAACAAGATTTGGAATCTTTTAATAAATTAGAATTTTATCAGTGTTTTGCTTTGGAAATTTGTGTTTTTAATTAAAAGTTTTCGTAAAGAATTGGTATTTTAAAACGAAAAGTATTATAATTTAAACAAGGTTTAGAATCTAAAAAATATTTGTAATTGATTTTCGTCCAAAATTTGTATTTTTTGTATAAAAATGAAATTTTAAAGAAGAATCACGAATTTTAACAATTTTAGGTTTTGTTGGCGTTTTGAATCAAAAATTCGTATATAAAAACCAAAATATTGATAGTTTGAATAAGATTAAAAATCTTTTATAAATTTCGATTTTTTAAGTGTTTTTTGTCAGAAATTTGTATTTTTTATAAAAAAAATCTCAATAATGATTTACATATTTTAACCATTTCGGGTTATGTTGCTATTTTCATTTAAAAAATCGTATTTTAAAACGAAAAACATTAAAATTTGAACCAAGTTTAAAAATTTTGACCAATTTTGGATTTTACAATTGTTGTTGTCGAAAATTGATATTTTTAATATAAAAATAATTTTCCATAGAAGATTCATAAATTCTAATCATTCCAGGTCATGCTAGCGATGTACGTATAAAATTTGCATTTTAAAACAAATTTTATTATATATCATTATTATATTCTTATAATTTATATTTTGTAAGTGTTTTTTATTTGATATTGATTGTTAAAAAAAATCTTTAAAATCGTTCACGAATTTTCAGAATTTTATCTTATGTAGGTGTTTTTATAAAAAAAAATTGATATTTTAAAAAAACAATCATTACAATTTGGAGAATGCTTAAAATCTTTGTAAAGTTTTAAATTTACCAATTGTTTTTCGTAAAAATTTGTATTTTAGATATAAAAATATAATTTTAAAGAAGAATTACAAATTTTAACCATTTTAGGTTCTGTTGACGTTTTAAATCAAACATTGGTACATAAAAACCAAAATAGTCATAGTTTGAACAAGATTTGAAATCTTTTATAAACGTGGATTTCTTAAAGTGTTTTTCTTTAGAAATTTGTATTTATAATAAAAAAAAAGATCTCAAAAATGATTGACATATTTTAACAATTTTGGGTTATGTTGGTATTTTCATAAACACTTCGTATTTCAAAACGAAAACCATTATAATTGGAACAAATTTTACAAATTTTGACTCATTTTGGATTTTACAATTGTTTTTCGTCGAAAATTAATATTTTTAATGTAAAAATAATTTTTTACAGAAGATTCAGAAATTCTAATCATTCCAGGTCATGTTAGCGTTGTACTTGTAAAATTGGGAATTAAAAAAAATATATTATTATATTTTAAATTAAATTTCAAAACATTTAATAAATTTGTATTTTGTAATTGTTTTGTATTGGATATTGATTATAAAAAATAATTAAAACGTCTATACATTTTAAGAATTTTATCCTCTGTAGGTGTTTTTATTTAAAAAATTGATATTTTAAAACGAAAATCATTGCAATTTGGACGAAACTTAAAATCTTTGTAAAATTTTGAATTTCCCAATTGTTTTTCGTGAAAATTTGTTTTTTAGATATAAAAATATAATTTTAAAGATGATTCACAACTTTTAACAATTTTAGGTTATGTTGGCGTCTTTCATCAAAAATTGATATTTTAAAACAAAAATGATTATAATTTAAACAAAATTTAGAATCTTTTGATAAATTAGGATTTTATCAGTGATTTTCTTTGGAAATTTGTATTTTTAAATTAAGAAAGACCTCAAAAAAGATTTTCAGATCTTAAAAATTGCAGGTTATGTTGGTGTTTTCGTAAATAATTGGTATTTTAAAACAAAAATTACTATAATTTAACCAAGGTTTAGAATATAAAAAAATTGTAATTGCTTTTCTTCAAAAATTTGCATTTTTGATATAAAAATAAAATTTTAAAGAAGATTCACGAATTGTAACAACGTTAGATTTTGTTAGCATTGTAAAGAAAAAAATTGGTATATAAAAACTAAAATAGTTATAGTTTGAACAAGATTTGAAATCTTTTTTAAATTTGCATTTTTAAAGTGTTTTTTGTTGGAAAATTTTATTTTTAATAAATAAACAAGATATAAAAAATGATTTACCTATTTTAACAATTTCGGGTTATGTTGGTATGTTTATAAAAAATTTGTATTTTAGAACGAAAACTATTATAATTTGAACAAAGTTTACAAACTTTGACCAATTCTGGATTTTAAAATCGTTTTTCGTCGAAAATTTATATTTTTATCATAAAAATTATTTTTTGCAGATGATTCATAAATTCTAATCATTCCAGGTCATGTTAGCGTTTTACTTGTAAAATTGGGACTCAAAAAAAAATATTATTATAATTTAAACTAAATTTTGAAGCTTTTAATACATTTGTATTTTGTAAGTGTTTTTGATTGGATATTGATTATAAAAAAAAAACTTTAAAAACGTTCATTAATTTAAAGAATTTTATCACATATAGGTGTTTTTATGAAAAAAATTGATATTTTAAAACGAAAATCTTTACAATTTGGACACGGCTTTGAATCTTTAAACAATTTTGAATTTTTCTGTTGTTTTTTGTAAAAATTTGTATTTTAGATATAAAAATATAATTTTAAAGAATATTCACAAATTTTAACAATTTTAGGTTTTGTTAGCGTTTCAAAGCAAAAATGTGTATATAAAAACCAAAATAGTTATAGTTTGAACTAGATGGCGAATATTTCTAAAAATTTGTATTTTGTAAGTATTTTTAATTGGATATTTATAATTACATAAAAAATCTTTAAAAACGTTCATCAATTATAAGAGTTTTAGGTTATGTAAGCAACTTACACAAAAAATTGGCATTTTAAAACAAAAATGATAAAAATTCAAAAAATATTGGCCACTTTTGAACATTTTTAGTTTATTTTTTACTTTCAATGAGAAAATGGTTATTTTAATCCAAAATTATTAGATTAAGGAAAAATTTAATATGTCAGGAATTTTAGGTTATGTACGAACTGAATAATTAAATGAAATTTATCAGAAACTTTAACTAACAAAAATTTGATTTCTCATTATACAAAGTCGAACAAGGCCAATTTTCAAGAGAGAAAAAAAATTGAAAAAATAGAATTTTCAGATTAATTAAAAATTAAATATTTACTCTCTGGATTATTAATTGCAGAATGTAGAGAAGAAAGGTTTAATTTTTTTAAATTTGCCGCTCCTGAGAAAACTGGGGTGAGGTTAGATGTTGTGGTAAAAAACTTTTAGTTAAAAATTTTTTGGTTATACATTTTTTTCCTGACTGTAACCTATTCGAAATTATTTTTTCCTAGTTATCAAACTGACTTAGATTTTTGTTTAGTCAATTTAAAGATCTAAAAAAGGGTAAATCAGAAAATTTTAGAGAAAATATTTTTTACTTTGTTATAATCGCGGGGTAAAGTTGTCAAGGTCACGGGGTAATATTTTCTGGGGTGCGGGGTAAAATGTTCTAGGATACGGGGTAATTCTAGCTAGGACATGGGGTAAAGTCGGTAAAGGTAGAGTGTAAAATTATCTAGGCTAACGACGGTTCGAGTACGGGGTAAAGTTATCATGCGGGGTAATGTCGACTAGGGTGCGGGGTAATGTCGGCTAGGGCACAAAGTAAATTTGGATAGGTTAGAAATAAAGTTTTTTAGGATAAGGGGCAAAGTCGGCTACGGTACGGGGTAATGCCGGCTAGGACATGGGGTAATGTCGGTAAGGGTAGAGGGTGAAGCCTGGAAAGGGTAAAGGGTAAAGTTATCGAGGGTACGCAAGAAATTCAACTAGAACGATGGATAAAGGTATATAGAATACGGGGTAAATACGGCTAGAGTGCGGGGTAATGTTGGCTAAGACACGGGGTAAAGTCAGCAAGGGTGCAGGGTAAAGTTGTCTAGGATCCAAGGCAAAGTCGGTTAGAGTACTGGGTAACGTTATATATCATATGGGGTAAAGTTGGGTAACCTGCGGGGTAATGTCAGCTAGGACGCGGTTTAACGTCGATTGGAACCCTTTTTTATCCGATTTTTTACATAAAAAAGAAGAATAAAAATGTTTTATAGTCTGAATAGTATTACAGGAAGTTGGCGTGCCTAATATATCCGGATTTGCCACGTCTTGCCTATCCGCAACTCGATATCCGAGCAATAACGTTGTCACCTGAAAACCGCTGCAGTCGATCGTGTAAGTCAAAGTGACATATCGCAGGATCGAGCTTCGAGACCCTTCGAAAGTTGAGATTTACGGGCGATAAAGATCACCGCGATAGCGAAATTCCTGAAACTAGGAAAGTCTCTTTTTCCCATAAACAGTACTTTAAAACAAGAAAAGGGAAAATTTTAATGGTCCTTAAAACATTCGTCAGAAAAGCAAAGTTGAGAGGAAGAAACACATTTATTTTATAAATTAAATAGAAGACGAAGAAAATATTGTTTTTTGGTGTCACAAAAATTCTAAATTAAATTATAAAGTTTTTCTTCATTATTAGCATTATTAAAAATTTTCTGGGCTGGAATGGAACATTTTTAAATTATTTAAATAAAATTTTTTCTTCTTTCATGACCAAAAAATTGTCAAACATAAAAAATTATCCTCATAAAAATAATAATGAAAATATTGCGAAAAAATACTTCTTCCTTTCATGCATATAAAGAATAAAAAAAATTTACTTTACATAAAAAAAATCTACTTTAAATAAAAAAAATTATAAAAAATACTTTATTTGGATAATTTTTTTTTTGTTTGAAGAGGGAACTTTTCAATTTGGATTTTTTTTTTGTGTTGGAAGTAGTTTTTAAAAAATTATTTTCACCCTCGTCAAAACAATTTAAAAAATAAATAAAAAAATGCTCTTCCCTTTCATGTTATTTTAATTAATAAAAATATTGGAAAAAGGAAATTTTTTCACTTTTTTTTATAAAAAGGCAATCTTTCATTTTTGAAAATTTAATTAAATTATCGACAGTTAATCGCTCGTACAAACATAATTCCATTTTTTCTTATCGTTTTTTTTTTGTTGGAAAGAGGGAAATATACTTTCTGGTTATTTTTCCACGTTAAAAGGGAAAATCTGTAAATTATGAACATTTTTATGTATTTAGAGGACATTTTACGCTTATTTTTTACTTAAATGAAAACTAAAAAAAATTACAAAAGAAAATTTTTTGAATATTTCAAATATTTAAAAATATTTTCAATTGATAAAAATAAGAAATTCCCTCTTCTAACTCAGAATAAATGACATGTTCTTTAAAGTTAGAAAAAATAAAACAATTATAAAATACCTGTCTTCTTATAAACTAAAAATTTTAAACCTTTTTTTTGTAATGGAAGGAGAAAACTATGTTTTTTTGTAATTTTTTAGAAATATAAGAGGAGATATTTTAAGTTTGAAATTTTTTTGAGTTGTATAAATGAAACTTTTAACCATTATTCGTTTTGTTTTGTGTTGAGACCAAGAAAATATTTTTTTGGGGAATTTTTTAAGGGCTAGAGAGAAAAAAATTTCAAATTTTAAGATGGTTTTGGTGTTGCAAGGGGCATTTTTTCACTATTTTTTTTTTTGAGTTCAAAGGGGAAATTTTCAATTTCTGGAAAAAGGCAAAAAAATATTTTTAAAAAATTTTTCCTCGTACAGAAAATAATAATAATAATAAAAATCATTCCCTTCTTTTATGTTGACAAAAATTATAAGAAATAAAGGTCCCCCTTTCCAACTAAAAAACAATAATTAATTAATCATTCCCTTTTTTCAGCTTAAACAAATGTTCAAAAATGAAAGATTTCCCCCATTTAACACTGAAAGCAAAAAAAAATCGCCTCCTATTCCAAATCAGAAAAATTTACAAAAAATCAATATTCCTCCTTTTTTAGTCTACTAATTTTTTTTTTTTAATTCGAAAAAGTTGTAAATTACTATAATTTCAAATCTCTAAATATTTCTTTTTATTGCAAGGAAGAAAATATTTTTTTCTATTCGTTTTACCAAGTCGGAATGGGGAATCTTTAATTTAAAAAAGGGGTAATCTGTAATTATTAAAAATAAAAACAACCCCTAATAACGAGAGAAACAAATTGTAAAAAAATACAAAAAATAAATAAATAAATCAAATTAAAATAAAAAATTTTTTTCGTACAAAAAATAATAATAATAGAAAAAAATCATTTCCTTATTTTATGTTAATAAAAATTATAAAAAATAAAGGTCCTCTTTTCAAACTTGAAAACAATCATCAATTATTCATTCCCTTTTTTCAGCTTAAATAAATGTTCAGAAATAAAAAATTTCTCAAATCCAACACTGAAAGTAAAAAAATCACCTCCAATTCTAAATCAGAAAAATTTACAAAAATTCAATATTCCCCCTTTTAGTCTACTCATTTTTTTAATAATTCGAAAAATTTGCAAATTAATATAATTTTGAATCTCTAATTATTTATTTTTGTTGCAAGGAAGAAAATATTTTTTTCTATACGTTTTACCAAGTCGGGAATGGGGAATCTTTAATTCAAAAAAGGGGAAATCTTTAATTATTAACAATAAAAATAACCCCTACTCCTGAGAGAAACAAATTGTAAAAAATACAACAATAAAAAATAAATCAATAAATAAATAAAATTAAAATAAAAAACTTTCCTCGTCCAAAAAATAATAATAATGCAAAAAAATCATTCCCTTCTTTTATGTTGGTAAAAATTATAAAAAACAAAGGTACCCTCTTCCAATTAGAAAAAAATCATCAATTAATCATTCCCTTTTTCCAGCCTAAATAAATGTTCAAAAATGAAAGATTTTCCCCATCCAACACTAAAAGTAAAAAAAATCACCTCCTGTTGCAAATCAGAAAAATTTACAAAAATTCAATATTCCCCCTTTTAGTCTACTCATTTTTTTTAATAATTCGAGAAAATTGCATCTTAGTAACTTTAACCATTTTTTATGGAGAAAGGACAATATTTTGGTCTGTAACTTTTTCCGAGTTTGAAGTGGGGATCTGTAAGTTTTTGAATTATTTAAAAAAAATTTTGCCAAAAGAGAAAAAAATTACTTAAAAGTACCCCCAGTTCCTAATCTACAAAATCTACCCCTTTCAACCCAGATTTTGTTTCCAATTAATCCAAAATCTCGTAAATTACTATAATTTTTAATCTCTAATTATTTCTTTATATTGCAAAAAAGAAAATATTTTTTTCGGTACGTTTTACCAAGTCGGACTGGGGAATCTTTAATTTTAAAAAATGAGAAATATTTAGCTATTAAAAATAAAATAACCCAGATTTTGTTTCCAATGAATCCAAAAACTCGTAAATTACTATAATTTTCAATCTCTAATTATTTCTTTAGTCAAAATGGGGAATCTTTAATTCAAAAAAGGGGAAATCTATAATTAATAAAATAAAAATAACCCCTACTCCTGAAAGAAACAAATTGTAAAAAATACGAAAAAGCTTTCAAAAAGACAGAAACTAAAAAGTAATTACCATTTTTTTTTTAATTTTCTTGACTTCTAGGATAAAAATATCGATTTTGCTTTCTTCGTTTAGACTTTTTTCAGTGAGAGATAAAACCTGGTTAAAAATACTTCCAGAAAATCGTTCCTGAAATAAAAAAGCATAAATCAACCCCTAGATGTTTCATTTTTCATTCACCTGAAGAGGAATCTTGGAATAACTTTTCGTTAAAGTCAATTGACAAAAAAGCAAAAAGAAAAGGTCTCTCACCCTCCATAATAATTCCATCAATTTTCTTCAAAGAAATATACCCGAACGCGTGCTTTGCGTTTACGCAGTGGGACATATTTTTTTTGACTTTGAGACCACATTCTACGATCTGCGAGTTTCTGGTTCGTTGATATTCACGTGGGAAGACCTCCCTTCGTCCAAAGTTTATAGCTATTGAATTTACTTCTGCTATTCGAAACTGAAGACTTACGTAACTTACGTTGGATGCGAATTGTGAAAAAGCATGTCCTTACCCTTTATCTCATTTTTCCTCTTATTTCCCTTTCCTTACTTATACTTTAGCAAACTTGTTTTCTTGAATTTTAAAGAAGTTTCTATAAATCCCAAGGGCGGAAATCATAGTCGGAATTGAAAAGTTTTCAACGTGAGATTCTGGAAAAATATCTTTCGATTGACAGAATTTGAAATTTTTTTCTTTAAATTAGGGAAAGCGAGAAAAAAAATCTACCTGTGCCGGGATTTGAACTAGGAACGCAACCATGCATGAGTCGAACATTAAATAATTACGTTAACGAGACCACTGTAAATCGTAGTCGGACTTGAAAAGTTTTTGATCTGAGATTCTGGAAAAGTTCCTTTCGAGTGATAGTTGTTAACTTTATATTTTTTTATTTCGAGGAACCATTCAAATTTTAAACATATATTTTTTGCATATATTTTGCATCTCTTTACCTTTTACATTTTTTTAGAGAATACTTTAGTCTGAGGAAATTACAAATAATTATTTTCAGAAAAAAGATCTACTCTCTTTGCTCCACTGAGAATCGAACCGCAGAACTTCCAATTGCCTGTAAGAGCTTTCCTATTAAAATTGGAATAATTAATTTGAGATAATTTTGATGTGAAAACAATCGACCGGCAATTGTAAGCTCTATGGTTTTATTTCCAGTGGAGCGAAGAGAGTAGATCTTTTTTCTGAAAAAATTTAAATTATACATTTTTACAATGATTTTTCTTGATTGACCAGGGTAATTAATTTTTCATCTTTAATATTAAATAGTGTCCATTACTGGTCTATTTTTCTCCTAAAAAAACGAGAAAAAATCCACCTCAGCCAGGATTTGAACAGGGAACGCCACTATACATAAATGGAGCGTTGATCAATTACCCTACCAAGTAGGGTAAAACTGCAATTTCTTATTTCTTCTATATTCATGGTGAAGCGGCTCTGCATCTCTTTACCATTTAAATTTTTTTTAGAGAATACTTCAGTCTGAAGAAATTAAAATTAATTTTTTTTAGAAAAAAGATCTACTCTCTTCGCTTCACTAGGAATCGAACCACAGAACTTCTAATTCTCTGTCAAGAGCTTTCACATTAAAATTGAAATAATTAATTTGAAATGATTTTGATGTGAAAACACCCGACCGGCAATTGTAAGTTCTGTGGTTCGATTCCCAGTGGAGCGAAGAGAGTATATCTTTTTTCTGAAAAAAATTTACATTTTGCATTTTTACAATGATGTTTATTATTGGCTAGGGTAATTAATTCTTCATCTTTTATATTAAATAGTTTCTATTACTGGTCTATTGTTCTTTTTAAAAAAACGCGAAAAAATCCACCTCAGCCCGGATTTGAACAGGGAACGCCACTATACATAAATGGAGCGTTGATCAATTACCCTACCGAGGTTGTAGTAAATCATTTCTTATTTCTTCTGTAGTCATGGTAAATCGGCTCTGCATCTCTTTACCATTTACATTTTTTTTAAAGAATACTTCAGTCTGAAGAATTTAAAATTAATTTTTTTAGAAAAAAAATCTACTCTCTTCGCTCCACGGGGAATCGAACCACAGAACTTCTAATTCTCTGTCAAGAGCTTTTCCATTAAAATTAAAATAATTAATTTGAAATAATTTTGATGTGAAGACACCCGACCGGCAATTGTAAGTTCTGTGGTTCGATTCCCAGTGGAGCGAAGAGAGTAGATCTTTTTTCTGAAAAAAATTTACATTTTACATTTTTACAATGATATTTCTTTATTGATCAGGGTAATTAATTAATTTTCGGATTAATTTTCAGATGACTCATCTATTATTTATTTTATTTCTGTTTAAGAAAGGAGACAAAATCTACCTCATGTATATTCTAATTTGATTAAAATCCTTCAGAAGCATTCATTTAAAATAGGTTTACCAGCTAAAAAGAGATAGAAAAGAGAAACAAAAATTGATGTATCAGAGCCTAAGCGGCGTTATGGGCTAATGCTCCACATATGTATAGTGACATTCTTGGTTCAAATCCGGGCTGAGGTAGATTTTTTCTTATTTCTAAAAAAATAATAATAGACCAGAATGATTTATTCAAATAATAACTATATCAATTAAAAATTATTAACTAGCATAGTTTAAATAAATATAACATTTAGGTGTATCTCATAGTTTATAAATTAGCCTAGAATTAATGAAGAGAATTATTAAGATAATTTAATTATATAATTTCCAAAAATTAATTCATAAATTGTT
>JAAAKG020205128.1:0-21306 GCA_010014905.2 Druon quercuslanigerum
TCTATCTACTGTGTCGAAAGCTTTTTCTAGGTCAACAAATGTACAGAAAACTTTTTTGCCCACTCTCAAACTCTTTTGTGAAAAAAATAAAGTGATTATAAAATAGTGAGAAACAATTTTTGAAACAGTCTGTTTCTTTTTTATTTCAAGTTAATATTATTATTAAATATTTGTTTCGAATTAAAACGTCAAAGATAAGCTAACAATTTCCATTGTGACATTTCTATTATAGAAATGAGTGAAGGATTGACGAAAATAAAATAAAAATAATAAAGGTTTAAACAATAAGTTTTTTTAACATAAATAAACTACCTCCTCACTCTAATCGAAAAGCGGACCAAGAGTAAAAAATTTTATAAATGCTAAATAAAAAGTTGAAAATAAGTTTCAAAATTCGAAAGAAACCGCGACTTTCTAAATTCATCATAAAATAAAATTGCTAAAAACATCTAAAACTTCTTTTAAAAATTTATGTATACTTCTAATTTTCAGTTGAAGGTAATATTTTAGTATGAGAAACAATTTGAATGTTAAATCGTCTTTTTTATATTTTTTGTGTCGATTTGAACAAAAATGTGTTAATTTCAGGAATCAGAACTTAATTAAAATACAAAACTAAGTTTTCAGTATTTAAATTAACCTATAAAGTTTATACACCATATAAATGTTTCATTTACGTAAATATTTTTAATATATTTAAAATTAAATATTTTTTTTGGTTTCAAGTAAAAAGGTTTTCAACTTATTTTATTGTTTCAAAAGTGAATCAATAAAATAGAAGATTGTTAATAATTTTTCAATTTAAAAAAAAAATTATTTTTGACAGAAGAATTTAAATTCCCGCAAGATTCTCTAAAGAAGAATATTACAAAATTTTGTAAACTAATTTTCTTTATAGTAAACCTTTTTGGAATATCCCGTATGTAGAAGTTTCAAATTTTTTTTAAGTATTTGAAAATAATATAAATCTTGAGAATGTTTGAATTTAAAAAAATCGTAACACTTTAAAACATGTTTAAAATTTTTTAAAGAAGATTCTCGAAGACTTCTTTTATAGAGAATTTTTTTTTAATTTCCCGAAAAATTAAACTAATTTTAAAAAGTATTTAGCAGGCTTAGAAGTTTTAAAAGATTCAAATATTATTTAAATCTTGAAAAGAATAAAAAAATTTTTAAATATGGATTTTCAAAGATTTCAAAAAAGGGACTTCTCAAATATTTTGAAGCGTTTAAAAAAATAAAAAAAGTTGCTTAAGACTCTTACGAAAAGTTAAAACTATTTTTTATTTCGAAAAATGAGTTAAAGAGAAAATTTGATAAAATTTGAAAATGTTTTAAATGATTTCCTTACGTTGATATAAAGAATAAATAAAGGATTTTGAATTAAAATTTTTAAATATGCAAGATTACAAAACATAAAATACAAATTTTTGTCACTTTAAGAGATATAAAAAATATTTTAAAAGATTCTGCAATAATTTAAAACCTATAAAAATTTCAAATTTTTTTTTAAAATGCAGTTTTGAAGAAAAGAAGCATTTTGGGAATTTTGAAACGTTTCAAGAGAATAAATATATTTTCTTAAGATCCATAGGAAAATTTTACCATATTTTTTTATTGTGAAAGATTAATATTAAGAGAAAATTTTAAAACAAGTCAACATTTTTTAAAGGTTTCCCCGAATTTCTGAATAATACTGTACAAAATTTTCGAAAAAATTCGAGCAAGCTTGAGTGATATTTTAAAGTTTTAGGAAGATTTAAAAATCATTTAAAAAATATAAAAATGTCAAAACTTTTTTTAGTGGAAAAGGAACGTTTAAAAAGTTCGTGACGTTTGAAGAAAATAAATAATGAAAGAGGAGAATTGAAAATGATTTTTATTTATAAAAATTAATTTAAAGAGAAAATTTAGAAATATTTTTAAATATTTTACAAGACTCCCTGAAATTAAGAACAAAATTTGAAATTTTTAGTTCTGTTAGATTCCGTAGTTTAAAAAAAAGAGATTCAAGAATAATTGAAACCTGCAAAGATTTCAAGAGAATGCAAACTTTTTTAAAGATTTTTGGAAAATTTTCAAATCATTGTTTACTTTGAAGAATTAATTGAAAGAAAAATGTGAATAAGCTTTTAAAATACACGAGAAAGTTTCAAAAAATTTTCCAAATTATAAAAAAGAATCTCAACAATTTCAAGGTTATTTTCTTAATTTGCCAAGAGTTTTATAAATGTAAAAAAAAAAAAAATAAGTCAGTTTAAAAGATGTGTTCACAAATTTAAAAAGTGTTAAAGCGCTTGAAAATAATTGTGAAATTTAAAAGATTTCGGAAAATTTATCAATTATTTGTCAATTTCTTTCAAACTTCTAAAAGTTCTGAATTTTTTAAATATTGTGCAATAAAAAAATTAAAATTAAATATGTTAAAATTTTCTCTAGAATTTTTGAAAAACTAAAATTATATAACTTTTAGAACAAAATAACAAAACTTATACCCTGGTATACTTATAAACTTATATACTTATAAATATTTAAAATTAAATATTTTTGCATATTAGCGATAAAATCTTCTGAAACAATTTTCAAATGCCAAAAAGATTTTTTATAGTTTTAAGTAAAAGGGGTTTCAACATATTTTAATGTTTCAACTTTTCAAAAATTTAAGTTATTGTACAAAATTTTTTAAAAGACATAATAAATGAAGCAATAAAAAATATTGGAAGTAAAATTTCTGCTTTAAACATAGATTTAGAAAGCTTGAATAAGAAGATCCAATATTTTGCATTTTCAGCATTTAAAAAAAAATTAAACATTTTATAAGTGCTAAGTGAAATTCAAAATAATTAAATCTTTAAGTTGATTTAAAAAATTGAAACAAGGCTTATTAATTACTGCAACAAATTTTTGTTTCTCTTTTTTATTTTATAATTTCTTAATTTGAATGGAGACACTTAGGAGTGTTGTTTAAATTGAATATTAAACACTCAGTTTTTATAAAAAATTTATTAAACATTTTGCAATTTAATTTGAATCTTAGGCGTTAAAGAAGAATTAAAAATTTGATTTATTCTGAATTTGATTTTTTTAATGTAAATGATTTTTGTAATATAACCATAATATTAGAGAAAATTGTTCAGAATTATAAATCTTTTTTGACATCTAAGCATGCTTAACTACGAAATTTTTGAAAATCAAAAAACAAACTAAGAATCAAACAAACAGATTAGTGAGATAAAAAAAATTTATAAATGTTGAGAGAAAAAATAAGGAACAGGGTTTGGAGGTTGCCTTTGTTTCTTCCGCTTTTTTATTTTATTTTATTTTTTTATTTAAATTAAGACATATAGGAGCGTGTTCCCCAACTTGATAGTAGGATTTTTTTAATTTTATAAATTTTTATTTATTCTAATTATAATGTCTTATGTGTTAACGATTTTTTTCAATATAACTTTAAAATTACAGAAACTTATTTAGAATTGTAACTGTTATTTGACATTTAAGGATTTTTAATTAGGAAATTGAAATTCAAAAAACAAACTGAAAATCCTACAATCAAATAGTTTCTTATGTTAGTAACTACAATTCTTTGTTCTTTCCTCTTTTTTGTTTTAGTATTTCTTAATTTGCATGAAAACATTTAGGATTTTTCTGTCTAAATTTAATCTTCGAATTCTTAGTTTTTTAATTTATAAAAAATTTCGCAGTCAAATTTGAATCTTGGGGTTTAAAGAAGAATTTATGTTATTTTTATTTTGAATTTAATGTTTTAAATCTTAATATTTTTTTTAATAATACCATAAAATTACAGAAGTGTAAATGTTTTTTAACATCTGAAGAGGATCCTACGATCAAATATTTATTTATGTTAGCAACTAAATGTTTAAAAATTGATATAAAATAAAATACTTATATTGATTATATAATAATAAGTATTGAAACTTTACACATGTCTAACCGTGGAATAATTAAAACTGATGACTGACATGTATGCCAAGTGCAATATAGAATCGAATTTATACGCAATGTTTGTGAAAAGCGTAATTTGTCCCGGCATTGGACAGCCAATCCTGAACATCAATTTTCATTATTCAGAAAGTCGTGATTCTAAAATCACTCAATGTTGGAATTGAGCCGGAAATGCTGTATTTACATTACTTCCGCAATAATTGGTTTTTATGTTTTAATACAATATTGTGGTTTGAAATAATATCCGAACCGTTCTTTTACCATTCAAGAGTCATCATAGTTTTTTGCATTGAGGGAAAAAATAATTTTTTATACAAAATAAAAATTTACAAAACGATTGAGATATTTGCTTAAAGTTTATAAACACTTAAATTCAAACTAAAATTGTTTACTGAGATTTGAGAACAAGGAAATAAGTATTGTTAGATTGTTGTAAAAATTATATAAATTTAATTGTTCCAAAGTCTAGCGAACATTTAAATAGATTTATTTTTTATTTTTTAGTGCACACTATTTAGAAAATTCAGAACTTTTAGAAGTTTGGAAGAAATTGAAAAATAATTTATAAAGTTTCGGAAATCCTTTAAATATAACAACTATTTGTAAGCACTTTGAAACGTGAAATCTTCGAGATTTTTTATATATTTTTGAAAATGTTTTGAAACTGTTTTGTGTATTTCAAAAGCTTATTGAAATTTTTCTTTTAATGAATTCTTTAACGCAAACAATCATTTAAAAATTTTCTAAGAATGTTTAAAAAAATATGTATTCTCTTGAAATCTTCGCAAATTTCTAAAAAGCTTCTTTTTTTAACTCTTGAAAATTCTACATTTTATTCAATTTAAATCTTTGCAGGTTTAAATTATTTTTGAATCTCTTTCGAACTTAAATATATCGTTATCTTACTCGATTTTTTTCAAACGTTATAATCTAACAATTTTCGCAATTTTCTTTCACGCGAGTCTTGTAAAACGTTACAAAATATTTCTAAATTTTCTCTTCAATTTAATTTCTTTAAATAAAAAATCATTTTCAATTTTCCTATTTCATTATTTACTTTCTCGAATCGTCACAAACTTTTTAAACGTTTCTTTTCGTAAAACAAAAGTTTTGACCCTTTTATAATTTTCAAATGATTTTTTAATCTTCCTAAAACATCAAAATATCACTGAAGCTTGCTCGAATTTTTCCTAAAATATTGTACAGTCTTATTCAGAAATTTGGGGAAACCTTTAAAGAGTTTTGACGCGTTCTAAAATTTTTTCTGAATATTAATCTTTCAGAATAAAAAATATTGTAAAATTTCCCTAGGGATCTTAAGAAAATATATTTATTCTCTTGAAACGTTTCGGAATTCTCAAAATGCTTCTTTCCTTACAAATGTTTAAAAAACAGCATTTTTTCTTTAAATTTGAAATCTTCATAGGTTTTAAATTATTGCAGAATCTTCTAAAATATTTTTAATATCAGTAAAGTGACTAGAATTTTATCGAATGTTTTGTAATCTTGCACAATTAAAAAATTGCAATTCAAAATCATTTATATATTCCTAAGAATCTTAAGTAACTTTTTTAATTTTTTTACAACGCTTCAAAATGTTTAAAAAACGCCTTATTTGGAATCTTTGAAAATACATATTTTAAATTTTGTTAATCTTTCAATATTTAAATTATTTTTGAATCTTTAAAAAATTCTAAGCCTTAGGCATACCTTTAAAAATTATTTGTATTTTTCTGGAAATTGAAAAAGAAATCCTTAATTAAAAAATTCTCGTTTTAAATCTTCTCGAATCTTCTTTTACAAATTTTAAAAATGCTTTTTCCTTAAAATCAAAAAAATGTTTTCAAGTTTTCTCAAGAGTCTTCATAATTTCTTCTTTAAATCTCTTGAAATCTTTCTAACTTCTCTAAGCAAATTGTTCAATTTTATTTCAAATTCTTAAAAAAAACCATGCATTTTCATTTAGAAACTTTTTAATATTCTCAAGATTTAAATTATTTTCGAATATTTTAAAAACTTTTGAAACTTCTACGTGCGGGATATTCCATAAAGGTTTACTTTAAAGAAAATTAGTTTACAAAATTTTGTAATATTTAATTTTTTAATTAAAAAATCGAAAAATTATTAACAATTTTCTATTTCATTTATTCACTTTTTCTATGTTAAAGCTACTAAGTTATTATTTTTTTTTTAATTTTAAAAATCGTTACGCGTAAATTAAAAACAAATTATTTTTAACAATTTAGTTTTATGATCCTAATTCTAAAACAATTGAATTTCTAAGAATTTGTTTCATTGTTTTTTTTCTTTCTTCTTTATTCCCCCTTTCTTTTCTCGATGCTCTCGACTGATCGTCGAGAGTTTCTAATCCAGAATTTTTATTAGAAAAATATAATTATTGTTATAAATATAATCATAAATATAAATAAATCCATAGATATAGTTAATTAAAAAGAAATAAATCTTTGAATATCCCTATTTTTAATATTATTTTTAAAACAAAATTGGCACGTACTTTCCAACACTAACTGTATGTTTGTTTCTTTATCTTATTTATTTTTTTAATTGCTTTTTTGGCTTAGTTTCTTCTAACTGTGTATGATTGTTTTTTTTTTGTTGTAAAATAAAAAAATCTCTATTAAAGAAACGTTATTTGATAAAGCTAGCAAGCAAGGCGGTGAATATAAATAGTTATTTTTTAAATAAAGGAAACTATAATAAAAAAGATAAATTATATCATGAATGATAAGATTGATAATAGTTAACTTTATAATAGGTTAATCTCTAAAAGTACGTTTTATTAAATAATACTTTAAAAAGAAGATTTAAACGTACTTTTTAAAACTGATTTTATGATTTTTTCAGTGTTTATCTTCCTTATGTTTCTTTCTTTATTTTCTCTACTCTCTCGTCAGATTGTTTATTTTTGGCGAAAGTTTAATTTAAACAAGGTAGGTTTTAAATTCAAGTACTGGAATTTAAAATAAAAAATCTCTTAAAAAAAAGAAATTACATGATAAAGGATAATACTGATCATATGGTTAATATAAAAAAAAATTATTTTCAAATGAGCCCATCATTGAATTTCTTTGGAGAGATGATTGTAAGGTACTTTTCAAAACTGACTGCATTATTATTTCATTTTTTTTTTCTCTCTTGTTTTTGTTTGATGACAAATTTTTTTTTTTTAATAATAATTTGATTTAAAATAAATTCATATTCAAATATAGCTGTTGTCAAATAATCGGTTAAATAGAAAACTGATAAATAATAATAAATTTAAAATAAGCTGGGTTATTATTATAAATATTGGTTTTTAAATATAAAAAATCCCTGATAAAAAAAGATAAATGATATGATAAAGGATAAGATTGATAAGAGTTAATATAAAATAAATTTATCTTCCAATTTGCCTATCATGCAATATACTTATAGAGTAGGAATATAAAATAATAAAAATAAAAATAGGAATGATATGATATAAAATAAAAATAATAGAAGTTGAAATGTCTATTGTTAAACATTATTTTTAAAAGTGATTTTAAAAAGTGATTTTTTAAAACTGAATATATGAATTCGATTGTTTCTTTCTGTTTTGTACAGTCTCGTATGATTATTCATTTTTGGTAAAAGTGGAATTTGTAACAAGGTAGGCTGTGAATAGAATACATAAAATTAAAATAAAAAGTATTTGAAATAATTTAGGTTTTCAACATGAATACATGGATCGAATCCATTTCAAAACAGGCCAGTTCTACGCTTGAAGTCGTAGAATCCCTTGGGGACGAAATATGTTCTTTTTTAGTGAAACTTTAGTAATACGTATTTTTTCGACTTGACAAAATTTTT
The DNA here is from genome assembly GCA_010014905.2 of Druon quercuslanigerum. NCBI lineage: Eukaryota > Metazoa > Arthropoda > Insecta > Hymenoptera > Cynipidae > Druon > Druon quercuslanigerum. The sequence continues at coordinate 7,816 of JAAAKG020205128.1, forward strand.
TTTACGAAGTTATGCGTAACTGAATTTTTTTGTTTGTTTTTCAAAATAAAAACCCACGAGAAAATTTCGAAATTGTTCAAAATTAAGACAACTGTGGTGGTTATTCTAAAAAAAAATACTAAAAGTCGGTTTTCTCAAAAAACCCACAATTATATTTTTTGTTAATTTTCTATTGATTTTGTTTCATCATAAGGAAAATATCTTGTGAATATAATGCGGGATATGTAACGATTGTGGACAGGAAAATCTTTTTACAAAAAATCGAATTTTCTTATTCGTTTTGCTTACAACAACAGACACGAAAAAAATTCAACAAAATAGTTTGCACAGTTAAAAATGTTCAACAAAAATTCCTTTCCTAATTAATGATATCTTGTACGAAAATTAAATTTTATGAAAAAAATTTTCCTGGCCATTTTGTGTGATTCCTGGCCGATTGTTGAATATTTTTTTGAAAATTTGGTTTAAAGCCACTTGTCGAAACTGTCTATATGAATGCTTATTCTGAAAAGAGTTTAATTCGAAATCATCTAGGCTGTGAACATAAATATATGATTTTAAAATTAAAATAAGAAAAAAATAAAAAAAAATAATTAAAAAAAAATCAATAAAAAAAAAAATATAACTATTTGGAAACGAATATTGGAAAGCACTTCTCAAAATTGAATATATGCTTGTTTCTTTCATTTTTCTTTCTTTTCTCTAGTAAAAATGAAGGAGCTAAGGCTAATTAGTCGATTTAAAGAACATTTTCTTTAAATGTACCTATTGTTGAATATTCTTTTGAAAAGAAGATTGGAAGACACTTGTCAAAACTGACTATGTGATTGCTTCTTCCGGAAAGAGTTAAATTTAAAACAATATAGGCTGTAAATATAAACACATGATTTTGTAACCAATTGTTATACTTTGAGTGCCTTACAAGATTCTATTTAAATATATGTTTTGTTATATGGCGATTGCTATTAGTTTACACAATTGCGCCCGAATGATAAGAACGCGGCAAAGGGAATGATCATGTGCTCAGTTACGATGATTAGGATTGGTCATTTTAGTAGCAATGTTTGAAAGTAAGTGGGGAGCCCCTTCCTTCGAATTTCAATCGAAACGGTAAAATCCTTATTCCTATGTCGACCTTTCAAGTAGTCAGATCGTTGTCAGAGGGGACAAGTTAATTTATACCAAGTGAACCACGTTTATGACGAGAAATTATAGCATCAGAATGAGGTATCTTTTTGAGTGTTCATATCAATTGTATATAGTGAAGCGGTTAGTTTAGACATAAAAAAAATTGTGTGCTTTCAGCGTGGTTCTTTTATGACCATAATTGTCTACGTGTGGATTGCCCATTTTATTATATTTATTCTTGATCAAAACGGATGGATGAATTGAGAAATCTATTGTCTGTTTCTACGATACCAATAACTTTGATGCGACCTTAAGATGCTGGATATATTTGTCAAATTGAATCGACTCTAATCTTGTGGATAACCGCTACTGCCCAACTCATCAAAAAACCGATAAGTAAAAGCGTTTAATTTTAACGATCCATATTTCTGGTCCAGATTAGTCATAATGTCTTAACCGATCTCATCTGTGGATTATTAAACTTTGTTTTTACTGTATATCATTATCATGATGCTTATTGATTGTTCACATGATGACTACTATTATATTGACGTTGCATGTGTGAAAGTATGTACGTGTGTTAATTTATATCTGATCGGATCCTAAATAATTTATTTTATAATTTAAAATGCTTCACGAAATGATTAATTTAATCTGATTCTATTTAATTCCTAATACACGAACAGTTTGTTGCGAGATATCAGTGTTGTCTTCATTTCTCGCTCACTGTAATAAATCATTGTTTTGTTAACTAGCTATTATTTCACTTCAGATCATTGATTGAATCATTATTCTCGTTGAAAAGTAGAATCAATTTTATCTATCTGAAATACCTGATAAATTTCCAATTATAGATTTGTCTATAAAAATATCTTAAAAATTTAATACAATTGTTACAATTTTAAAATAAAAATAAAAAATAAATAAAAAAGAGTTAATTTTATGGTATAGGATCATAAAAGTTGACTTAAAATAAATTGGTCGGCAAATGTGTCTATTTTTTAATATTATTTGGAAAAAAATATTGAAAATCACTTGTCAAAACTGAATATATGCTTGTTTCTTTCATTTTTTCTTTCTTTTCTTTAATAAGAAATAAGGAGCTAAGGCCATTTAGTCGATTTGAAGAAAATTATCTTGAAATCTGCCCGTTGTTGATTATTCTTTTGAAAAGAAGATTTGAAGGCACTTGTCAAAACGAACTACATGATTGATTCTTCTGAAAAGAGTTGAATTTGAAATCATCTAGGCTATAAATATAAATAAATGATTTTAAAATTAAAATTAAAATAATAATAAAAAAGAGGAATTATATGGTAAAGGATAAAGCTCATAGAAGTTGACTTAAAATAAATTTATCGGCAAATGTGTCTATTGCTTAATATTATTTGGAAAAAGGATATTGGAAAGCACTTGTCAAAACTGAATATATGATTTTTTCTTTTCTCTAATGAAAAAGAAGGTGTTAAGGTTTATTAGTCTATTTAAAGAAAATTATCTTTAGTTGTGCCTATTGTTGAATTTTCTTTTGAAAACAAGATCGGAAGGCACTTGTCAAAACTGACTATATGATTGGTTCTTCTGTTAAGAGTTGAATTTGAAACAGTGTAGGCTGTAAATATAAACACATGATTTTAAAATAAAAATAAAAATATTAATAAAAAAGAGCAATTGTATGGTAAAGGATAAGGCTCATAGAAGTTGACTTAAAATAAATTTGTCGGCAAATGTGTCTATTGTTTAATATTATTTGGAAAATAATATTGGAAAAGACTCATCAAAACTGAATATATACTTGTTTCTTTCGTTTTTTTGTTTCTTTTCTGTAATAAAAAAGAATTCGTTAAGGCTAATTAATCGATTTAAATAATATAATCTAGGCTGTACATATAAATACATGATTTCAAAATGAAAATAAATATATTATAAAAAAAGAGAAATTACAAGGTAAAGGATAAAGGACAAAAGATAAAAATATTTACGGAAAAGGATATTGGAAAGCAATTGTCAAAACTGCATATATGCTAATCAAATATAAATGTATCAATCTAAGGGTAATTAATCGATTAATTGAAAATTATCTTCAAATGTGTCTCTTGTTAAATATTCTTTTGAAACGAAGATTGGAAGGCACTTGTCAAAACTGACTATATGATTGCTTCTTCTGGAAAGAGATGAATTTGAAACCATCTAAGCCGTAAATATAAATACATGATTTTAAAATGAAAATAAAAATATTAATAAAAAAGAGGAATTACATGGTAAAGGTTAAAGGATAAAAGATAAAAATATTATTTGGAAAAGAATATTGGAAAGCACTTGTGAAAACTGAATATATGCTTATTTCTTTCGTGTTTTCTTTCTTTTATCCAATAAAAAAGAAGGAATTAAGGCTAATTAGTCGATTTAAAGTAAATTATCTATATATGTGTCTATTGCTAAATATTCTTTTTTTCAAAGAAGATTTGAAGGTACTTGTCAAAACTGGATATGTATTTTCTTCTTCTGGAAAGAGTTACATTTGAAACCATCTAGGCTGTATATATAAGTACATAATTTTAAAATGAAAATAAATATATCAATAAAAAAGAGGAATTACATGGTAAAGGATAAATCTCATAGAAGTTGACTTAAAATAAATTTATCGGCAAATGTGTATTGTTTAATTATTATTTGGAAAGCACTTGTCAAAACTGAATATATGATTCTTTCTTTTCTCTAATGAAAAATAAGGTGTTACGGCTAATGAGTCGATTCAAAGACAATCATCTTTAAATCTGCCTATTGTTGAATATTCTTTTGAAAAGAATATTGGAAGGCAGTTGTCAAAACTGACTATATGATTGCTTCTTTTCGGCGAGAATTGAATTCGAAATAAGCCAGTCCAGGCTGTGCTATCCGCTGTCCATGCAAGCGGCGCGACGGGGCTGTCCACCTTCTATTTCCGATACGGAAGATAAAATAATATCGAAACTCGATGACACTGCGGGCACCGCGGCTATATTTTGCAAACCGCAGAATTTAAATATCCATTATACCAGGCGAAACCGCACTTCCGTATTTTTCTGCCGCGCAACGGAAATTTATTTTCGTTTCATTGCACAATTCTCACCCAAGCGACATAACAAACGATGTACTGCCATCGGATACTTGCAGAATACAAGCTTCGGACTTGATTCGTGTTTGGTCTGTTCGGTGTACACTCTACACTGTTCATACGAGGATTTCGAAATTAAATTGATAATCGAATTTCAATATACATGCCATTTCATGCAACTATAAATGCACACTGTGTACTCAGTGATGGAAGATTACTTTTGCGCGCGTATGTGCGTTTGCACCATGAACCAGTAAACCTTATTTTCCCAGTTACACCAACTTCTGTTAATTGGATCGCGAATTTAATGAAATTTCCATTTTTCAGATATTCCAATGAGCTCTTTTTCATTTTGCCATAATTATTAACCTTTTGCACCAAAAAATAGTATAAATACTCATGCAAAACGAACTCTTTTCATTTGTTTTGTTCCTCTGTTATCCACTTATTCGTGGAGCAAAAATTGGGTCATGTACTGCATTGCAGAACATGTGTGATTTTTGGTTCAAAAAGTTTCAAAGGTATTCTTAACCAGTTTTACAATTATTTTTTTTTAAATGAAGCTCTTTAAATTAAAAAAAGGTAATTTAAAGCCAATTGTACTTATTTTGTTTTGTGATTTAAGTTGTAAAATGTTACACTTACTTTTGTTGAGTACATGTTTGGTGACATACTGCGTGGTTGTGGCATTAAGTGGGTGCCTCCAGTTTAGTTTTGTAATTTTTTCTGGAATTTTGTAAATTGAAATTTTCAAATGAGAAATTTTAATTCTGTAAATTTATATTTAGTTATATTCTGCTCATAACGTTTTAAACAATTGTTTTAAAATTAACACAAGGTTTCTATTCATAATCCATACGAATGGAATTATTAATGTAGATTGATTAACATCAATTTAGTAAATCAAAATTTCCAAATGAGAAATTCTATTTAATTATCAAAATTATTTCTGAATTTTGCTAAATATAATTAACAAAAGAGAAAAATTTTATTTTAATTCTTTTTAATAACGAGAAACTTTAAACAAAATTTAGATTTTGTCAAAAATTTAAACAATTTAAAATGTATCCTACATTTTTTTAAAGAATGAAGCAGATTTTGAAGCAACATTATTTAATTTTTTAAGATTACAAATTTTTTTCTTTCTTAAAATAATTCCTTAAAATAATTCCTTAAAATATTTGAATTGATTCTATATTTTTTTAAATTAACATCAGGACAATATTTAAGGAGATCTTAAAACATAACAAAAGTTTTTCAAAATTGGTAAAAATAAATTTGGAAGATTTTTAAATGATTTTAGGAATAAGTTGAGTCAGTTTAAGAGATATTTAAAGATATTCAGAATTTTGAAGAGATAAGAAATATTTTAAATTCTGAAAAATTTTCAGTCATAAAAATTCTTAATTTTTTTCCTATAGCTATCCGAAAGTTTTCGTTTGCACTCAATCTTATTTTTATTTTTAAACTATAATTTGTCTATTTTTCTGATTCTGTAATGAAACATCTCTTTTGTTTGCAAATTTAACAGTTTTGTTAAAATTAATATTTAGGGTTGAGATAATAAACTTTTTTGTAAAGTACTGTTCTATTTTGGGTAATATTTCATATTTTTTTGATCATAAATGCAACTTCTTAAACATTAGTCTTTTTTGGTTGATCATACAACTATTTTTTTGAATTTTTTCTTCTTTCGTTGAACTCCAATCTTTTTGATTATAAATAAAAACTTTTTGGATTGAAATAACAACTAGAAAATTTGTCGTTGAGAATTTCTTTTTTTGCGTGGAAAATTTGACTGTTTGAAGATTAACTTTCTTGTTGTGAGTTGGCTGCAAATATCAAAATTTTTGAAAATCTAAAAGATTTACAGTTTTTGCGTGTTATTATAATTATTAAACAAATTTTACGACTTTTTCAAATACAAAATAACCCTGCGGTGTAGCAATAAGGACACATTTTTTTGGTTAATTTTAAGAAATGCCCCTTAAAATACGAATACCATAGTATTTTTTGTATTTGCAGTTTCAGGTACTTCAATTTAGAAAAAAAATCAGTTTGATGTGTGCCATATCATGAAAAATTAATATTCTTCGCTGAAAACTCCACTTTTTGCGTAAAATCTAAACTTTTAGGGTAAACTTTTATCTCTTTTCTTCAAAATTTATGTTTTTGCTCTTGAAGGGTCTTCCTGAATTTGATAATCACTTTTATATTTTCGAGTTCTTACTTTTTCCCCTATTCCTTTTTTTAACGAATCTCGTTTTTTCTGTTTTTTAAGAAACTTTTTTTACTCGTTTTTCGCTTAAATGTGAACTTAATTAACAAAGAAATAAGAAATAAGAAAAGTTACATATTCCTGTTTGAAAGTTTATAATTTTTTAGTTGAAAAACTTACTATTGTATTACTGGTTTGGAATCCACATCTTTTGATTGAAAATTCTACTATTGGATTAAAAATTTAATAATTTAGTTTAAAACTCAACTGTTTTGTTAAAAACCCATTTTTATTTATTAATAATGAACTTTCTTCTTGAAAATTACTTTTTCCCGATTAAAAGTGAGTTTTTTTCTAAAATTCTCAACTTTTAAGATTTAAAAAGTAACTGTGTTGTTAATGATGCCTTTTTTTCATTCGATTCTACTGGTTGAGAATTCTTTTTTTTATAATAATTACTTTGTTTAAATCTACACTACGTGGAACAAAATCCATTTTTTTTGTTTCAAAATTAATCGCTTTGGTTGGACATTTTTCTTTTATGTCCTAAATTAAATTTTTGGTTGAAAATTAAATTTATTGGTTAAAATTTTAACTATTTTTTTTGTTCGCTTTTTTGAGGAAATTAATTGTTATATCTGAAAATTCAGGTATTATGTTGAAACCTGTGTTTTGATAGAAAATTCATCCTCTTGGTTGAAATTCATCTTTGTAGGTTAGAAAATTATCTGTGTAATAAAAAAAAACTATTTAGTTAAAGCGATCTTTTGTGGGTGAAAAGGCCTCTTTTTTGATTGAAAATTCATCTCCCGTAACTAAAAAAAAATTCTTTTGAAAATTACCCTTTTAGACTTTATTTCTGAATTGTGAAAAATTGGTCTCAGGCTCCGCCAGGATCCGAACCCAGATCTTTCATATTCCCGGCCTGATGCTCTTCAAACCTACTAAGCTACGGAAAAGATTAATTTATTTACACCCTAAAAATTAAATTTCCAGTAATATGTAGACATTCGCTTATATTAATACGAAATTTGAAAATTTAACTTTATATTATATTATTTAATTAATTCAAACAGGTTTTCTTATTTGTTGCAGAAAACCGAAGGGAGTAGTGATCCTTTGTTTAGAAACGGGTCATTCTCATATAAGGTGCGTGTGAAAGGACGCCATATGCGATTACTTGTTACTTGAACATCGATTACGTTTATCCGATAATTCATTTTCGAACCCTTCGAGACTGCATCTTCAGATACGATAAAATAGGATGACGTGCTCAGAAACAAGAAAATGTTACGAAAAGTTTTTTTTTTAGATTGCTGATAGACTAACCTACTCAAACCTATAAATTTCTTCATAATAAAAACCTCGTTACCTTATCATACTAAGAAATACATTACACGAGTGGTACGTATACAATTTTTCCATTTTTTTTTATGCTTACTTTAATTTAATCGCTTACACAACTCTGAAATGACTATCTATTATTAAAGAAACAAATTTTTTTTTACGTGATACTTTTAAATATTGTTATTAAACCTTAAAGGACATTTGGGGCCTCTGCGATTTCACGGCTTTTTTTTATTTTCTGTTGTTTTTTTAAATATAATTTAAATAGTCAAATTATCACCAATGCTTCGGAAGTACAGTGAAATCTGGATTTAGTGTCGGTTTGAAGGCTGACGGTGAGCCTAAATTCAGAGTCTAGGAACTGCTTTCTCTTTCTGATTTGTCACGCCTGAGTGAACACTGGACATCGCGTGCGGCATCAATTATGGGAAACACTAAATCCAGATACAACTGTATATTATTTTTATTTTTTATTGTTTCTACATCAATCGTGATTTTTTTGCAGACCAAAATATCATTTGCTTTTTATCTGCAGCTACTTTAATTCAGTGGGGTCACCGAGACCCCATTTGTCCTTTATGGAAGTGCTCAGAGGTGTGTCCATTAAAGGTTAAAAAATCTGTCCTTATTGGCTGAAGAAGATACGGAACTTAAGTTTAATCAACAATTGCTTTTGGGGACGTTCAAAAAGTGCACACTGCTTTGAATCCTTTTAAGTTACATTTTTTCTTTAATTTCATTTTTAGTAAACGCCTGAAATAAAAGACAAAAAATTCAAAAGTAATATTTGAAAGACTTTAAATTACAAAAAATAAAATTAAAAAATTTAATTTAATTTAAAAAAATTAATGTTTACCATATAAGTTTTAAAAAAGAAAATAAGTTTTTCCAGAAAGGCATTAAATTTTCTAACAAAAATACAGCGTTTTAAGAAATGAGTGTAATTTTTAAGAAAATAATTTAATCTCCAACTAAATAATTGTATTTCTATTCTACAAAGATGGTTTTTTAATTAGGTAATTAAAGTTTCTACTAACAAAGAGAAACTTTTATCATAATAGTTAAATTTTCTGTTAAAAATCTTAATTTTCAACAAAAAAAAGAAGTCGATAGTTCAATTCTCAACCAAAAGTTCATTTTCATCCAAATAGTTGAATTTTTGACCCAAAAAGATGAATTGTCAACAAATGCAGTTGAAATTTCAAAGCGCCAAGTTACATTTTTCAAAAATGCATACATTTTCAACCAAATAATTAATTTTTTAAATAAAAACAGAGTTGAACTTAAAACCAAAAGCAGTTAAATATTAAATTCAACAAGACGATTTTTTTAAAGGTAGTTTCATTTTCAATCGAAAAGGACGCTTTTTCAACAAAAGAGTTAAATTTCGAACATAAAAAAGACTATTTAAGAAAATAATATCAATTTTTCTAAAAATAATTAATTTTTGACTAAATAGTGGTATTGTTATGCTATAAATATGGATTTTCAATCAAATAGTTAAATTTCCAAAATAGAGTATATGTTTTTACCTAATTATAAAATATATAAATTTACCGTCATAAAAATTAATTTTAAACCAAAAAAACCTAAATTATCAAAAAAAAGAGTCGAATTTTCGACAAAATAGTTACATTTTCTACCATAAAGTTTATTTTTAATTCAAAAAGATCAATTTTTAACAAAACAGTTGAATTTCTAAGCTTAAAAATCAGGTTTTCTATAACATATATGAATATTTAACAGCATAGTTGAATTTTGAATAAAAAAGTTTAATTTTTAATGAAAAAATGGTTAAATTATGAAAATGTGTAACAAAGCAGTTCAACTTTTAACAAATTTAGTTGAATTTTCGAAATAAAAAGTTACTTTTTTTGAAAATGCATAAATTTTTAACAAAATAATTGATTTTTTAATAAAGACATAGTTAAACTTAAAATCAAAAACAGTTAAATATTCAATTTAAAAAGACAATTTTTTTTAAAAGGCAGTTTCATTTTAAATAAAAAAAGACGAGTTTTCAACAAAAGAATTAAATTTCGAACATAAAAAAGACTATTTAAAAAAATAATTCAATTTTTGACTAAATGCTGGTATTGTTATGCTATAAATATGGATTTTCAAGCAGTTACTTAAATTTTCAAAAAAATGATGGAACATTTAAATTTGCCGTTGAAAAAAATAATTGTAAACCTTGAAAAAAAACACAAATTTTCAAGAAACTAGTTGAATTTCCAACAAAATAGTTGAATTATTGACCAAAAATTTTATTTTTAATTCAAAAAGCTTAATTTTCAACAAAACAGTTGAATTTTTAAGCTAAAAAATCAGGGTTTCTAAAAAATATATGAATATTTAACCGATTATTTAAATTTTTAATGACAAAAGTTCTAATTTTAAACCAAAAACGGTTTTAATTATTTAAACTTGTAAAAAATTAGTTCCTTTTTTAACCAAGAAGTTCAATTTTCAACGAATAAAAGATGAATTCACAATGAGATTGAAAAATATGCCAAAAATGTAAATATAATATAAATATAAATATTTCAAATATAAAATACCATAATATAGCAAAAATAAATACACAATAATAAATATAAAATATAAATTTGCCATAATAATATAAATATGCCGAAAAACTGCCAAAAATTTTTAATTAAAAAATTTGTATTGTTTAGCTAAAGAAAGCATATTTTGGACAAAATAGTACAATGGGCGACCAATAAATTGAATTTTTAACGAATTATTTAAAGTTTATGGTTAAGGGAAAAGAAATAGGGGAAAGAGTGTGAAGTTCTGCATTTTTTAAAAACATTTAGAATTATTTTTATTCATATTTTTATTGTCTATATGTGATATCACATTCTGCGCTAATCCCCCTCCCGCACGTTACAAAACCCACTTTCCCACTCCTTCCTGTCAGTGTTACGTATTTTTTGAACGACCCCTTTTTGATGTTTTAAACAAAGCATTTTTGAATCTGTTGAGTTAAGTTAACTGCTACAGGATAGTTATTAATCTTTTATGGTTTGATAAATGTCACATAATGTTAAATAAAATGAAGATACATCTAATTGTATAAAAGCATTTCTGTATAAAAGACACGACTTAAAAGCCTGTGGTTTCCAGGTCAGCATACAATTTTTACTTTGAAACCAGTGAATAAAAGCAAACTGGTGATAGCATTTCTAAATCTAACGAAATTTTTTCCACTTTCTCCAATTTTCGTTTCACCCGAATTGATATCGATGGATTGACGGATTCGCTTTGAGCTTGGGTGACAGATTCATCGCATGAAATACAAGTCGAAGCTTTCAGCTAATCCTTTTACTCACGAAAATTGGATATTTCCACTTAAAACTGTGCAATATTGGAATACTCGTTAAAGTAAATATTCGGAATTTAATTTAACCCTGAAAAAATTGGATTAATATGGATTTAATCGATGAACGCCTTTCAGGGTTCTTATCCGCCACTTCTCCACAAAGTTCTCTTGCCGATTATTAAAATTTTGTTTTTCATGGACAAATGTTTTTTCTAGATTTGTCAAAATCGAATGACTGCAAAGTGGGTACGATATTATGAATAATGCGCATTCAAAATGAAGATTGGAATCGTAAATAAAAAATGTTGCTGTGAAATTAACCACTTACTAGTCTCAGTGTTCACAAGAAATCCTCTAATGAAAGATATTAAAACTTTTTATTAGAAATGTACATATATTCATATTCAATTAAAAATAATTTGAAGAAATAATTTAATAAAAATTTGAGGGGATGCTATTGAATTGTTTGCATTATTAAAGGCTCTCTTGTGAGTTGGAAATTACAAGGATAACCCACGACGTTGTGATGTGCGAAAACGTATCAAAAAGACGAATAATAATATAAAGTAATGTTTGATCTTATATAGATTACTCATCGATTACGATAAATATATATATTTTTTTATGTGTAAATAAATACAACGTTCCTTCTTGTTATCTTATTAAAATAAAGTACATTATAATATATAGTATAATATTACATATAATACAAAACATAGGATAAGTTTTGCGAAGTGAATGAAACGTTTGAGAGTTTTATGTATCAAAGATTCCTAGTTATTAAATATCAATTATTGTACCAACTATATCAAGAATCTCTAAGCGATAGGACATGTTAAAATCACTCAAATTTTTTAGTATTCACTATTTTTTCTCCTTGCTTAATAATGAGAAATTTTAACAAATTTTATCACTTAAGAACTGACGTAATAAAGTCTGTAATCAACTGCCATACATTTTGTATTTAATTCATTAGTTTTAATAGAGTAAGGCAATTTTCAGGTCATTCTTAACACGCGTCGATCGATTTTATTGAAATCGACTGTAAGAAGCTTTTGAAATAATCATTTATACTAGTGCACCAGTAAATTCTAAAGAAGAAGAAAAGACCTTGGCCGCAGAGAACAGGATCAGCACAATTTCCTTCTTTCTTCTATAAGTATTCACAGACTAGTACAAAGATCCTCATTTAAATGGAATCGACTGTCTTCGAGGTCTGTTTCCCAGCGAGATGTAATGCAATATCCTGTTCAACCCAAGAATAAATTCCATTTATCGATTGTGCAAATCTACATATTTTCCCAGGGAAATCAACATTTTAATTATTTTCTTTCTATAATCGCAATATTGGTTCCTTAAATTACAATATTTATTTTAAAATATGTTTCCTAAACAGTTTTTAGAGTTGCATGGCCCCGGACAGTTATCCCTATAACAATATATTCGGAGTGCCGAGTTTACCCTGTATCCTAAACAACTTTGCCCGATTTTCTAGCCGATCCTATCCCGTACCATAGTCAACTTTACCCCGCCCCAAACTGATTTCACCCTGTAACCTAGCCGACACCATCCCGTACCCTATTTGGCTTGTTGGCTTTATGCCGAAGCTTTACAAACTTTATTCAAAACCCTAGCAGACTTTACCTGTTCATTAGAAAACTTTACTTCATGCCCTCGTCGATTTTACCCCGTGCCCTAACCAGCCGCACTACTAACCCAAACCATCATTATCCGTATCGTGATGAACTTTTTCCCATACCCTAGTTGTCTTCACTCCGTAAGGTAGTCAGATTTACCCTTACCCTTACTAACATTTCCCCTACTAGCCGATCTTATCCCGTACAATAGATCAATTTACACTATCCCCAATCCATCTTTACCCCGTACTCTATTCGAACGCATCCCGTATTCTTGCGGATTTCACCCCGTATCCTATCCGACCTTATACTGTACCCCAGCCTAATGAACCCCATACTTCAGAAGACTTAAACTGTAACCTAACAAACCTTAACTCTACCCTACCGAACTTTACCATGTGCGATAAGGGACCTTACCCCGTACCCCGTCAGAGCCGACCTAATCATCTAGCCTAGAAAACTTTATCTCCTATCCTAGCCGACTTACCCTAGCAATCTTTCTCCCTTTCATAGCCGAATTTATCCCATACCATAGCAGATTTAACCCCGTATCATAAACGAACTTAACCTGTACTCAAACCTACTTTACCCCGAACTTTAGTCGAACTTATACCGTATTCTTGCGGATTTCACCCCGTATCCTATCCGACCTTATGCTGTATCCCAGTCTAATGTACACTGCACTTAAGAATATTTTAACTGACAACCTAACAAACCTTAACTCTACTCTACCGAATTC
>JAAAKG020205139.1:0-48610 GCA_010014905.2 Druon quercuslanigerum
AATTCCTTGAATTCTGTGAATTTCTTGAATTCTGTGAATTCCTTGAATTCTGTGAATTCCTTGAATTCTGTGAATTCTTTAAATTCTGTGAATTCCTCGAATTCTATGAATCCTTGTATTATATAATTATAATTATATTATATTGACATCCTTGAATTCCATCAATTCGGCGAATTCCGTACACTTCATGAATTCCTTTATTTCCGTGAATCTTGAAAATTCCTTGAATTCTTTATATTCTATTAATTTTTTGAATTCCTTTATTTTCATGGATCTCGAGAATGCCGTTTGTTCCACGAATTTCTGAAATTCAGTAAATTTCGTGATTGTAGTCGATTTTGCGGATTAATTCAATTACATGCATTCTGAGTATTCCACGAATTTGGACAATTTCACGAATTCTGAGATTTTCAAAAATTTCGTGGAATCCATAAACTCCGAAATTTTCGTAAACTTTGTGTATTCCATGAATTCCGTGAATTTCGCATATCCAGTAAATTTCTTGAATTCTATGAATCCTTGAATTATATCATTATATTTATATGGATATCCGTGAATTCCATGAATTCTGCGAATTCCATACATTTCATGAATTCCACGAATTCCGCGAATTCCATACATTTCATGAATTCCATGAAATCCGCGAATTCCATACATTTCATGAATTTCATGAAATCCGCGAATTCCATACATTTCATGAATTCCACGAATTCCGCGAATTCCATACATTTCATGAATTCCTTCATTTCCATCAATATTTTCCATCAATATATTAAAACCCGACAAATTCTAAATCTTAAATAAATTTAAAGTTTAAAATTTTTTAAAAAATGTAAACATTTTTATTACTAATGATATGCGTATTATATGCACCATTTTAACTTCAGAAACTCAAATAACATTGTGAGAAAATCGGAATCAGATAAAAATTTGACGTTAGGGTCATTTTATTCCATCGCAAATTTAGCCACTCCATAGACTCTAAAACAGATATACTCTGTCATATAATAAATATTAATAATCTACCTTTTTGCGATTTATATGTGAGTTTTATCATTCTCGCAATCTCTTGTCATTGTATTCTCGGAACTGATAATAAGTCTTAAGAAATCGTTTTTAATTATTTAGAATCAATGGAAAAACTTACAGTTTTTTCAAAATCTTCGTAGTCCTCTCAAATTTTGTGCAATTCTTTAGAGTCCCTTCTTAGTACTTTCAAAATCTATTAAATTATGATAAATTTTGCTTCATATTTTAGAATACCTTGCATTATTTAAAATAAAATTGAATTTTTGAAAAATTATTTTATTTCAATATCTATTATAGGCCAGGTTATCACCACCTGTAAAATAAACATGGACTATTAGACAATTGAAAAATCAAATCTTTGTTCGAAAATACAACTATTTTGTTTAAAAATCCTTTTTTCAAAATCATGTATACTATACTGGTAAAAAATTAATCTTATTGGTTAAAAATTTATATTTTTAGTTAGAAAATAGACTATTTATTTGAAAATTCATTATAAAGGGGGAGGGGGGAAGGGGCCCAAGTTTAAAATAAAAAAGACCAATTTTGGGTTTTAAAAAATTAGTTTAAAAAAAATTTTTGCACAAAATAGTTTAGTCGCATTTTAGCTTCAAAATGATGAATTCTAATGGAAAAAATATTAAAAATACTTCTTGCAAAAAGTCCATCAGAGTAGGAACGTAAAAAGCAGAAAAAGAAGCAAAATTTTCGAAACTTTTTTTTCACAAAATGGAGGCTAAAGAATGAAATTCGGCTAAACAAATCGGCCTTATTTTCGCAATAACTTCTTTGACGACTATTAGTTTTTTCTAAGTCGAGGTTCACCTGCACAGAAATATAATTATCTTTGGAAGTGTATTCTACATATGTATAGAAAGGTTTTCAGGATAAAAAAGTGGGCCTGTTGATAAAATTAAAATCCGGTAATATATGCCGGAAAATACACAAGGAAAAATTAATTCCGCTCTTTTTTGTTGCAGAGTTGAGTTCAGAGTTCGAGTGTTTACCGAATGGAGCCCTTATTCCGCTTGTTCCTCGTGCCAGATATTCGTATTCTTCTTCTCATACCCAGCCTTCTCTTCATGCCAGGTCCAGAACTTCTCTTGCCAGTCATTCATTTTTTCTCGTACTTCGATATGGTCTTCAAGAACAAAAATTTGTTCGGCTTATTACCAACACGAATCTCAACCGGTGATTTAAAATTAGAAGATAAACATTTCCGCGCGATAAACCAGTTCACTTGAAGGTAAAAATTGTCTCATTGGGCCTATGCCGGAAGAAGAAAGAACGGTATTAAACATAAACCAAAAATAAAATTATTGCTGCTTATTGTCGATCCAACAAACGTTGATAGCAACAAATAACTTTAAAAACAATATTAAAGTTGATATTCAAAAGTTTTCGAATTTTTTTTAAGTCGCGCTTGACCCCCCTCCCCCTATTTGTGTTATTATTAATAACTTGTTTATAATGTGGTATAATGTGGTCCTCCTAATGAAAACGGCCCTTATGGCCGGCATAGAGCTGCCTATAGGATTAGATAGCCGTATAAATTCCCGGACCTTTTATTTCCCTAGCTACTGCTAAAGATAACAATAGAGCACGCGAAAATAAAATAAAAAGGAGAAGGGGAATTTAAGGTGGCCGGGGGGGATTGAGTCCTAACGGGTGTAACATAACCCTCTCCTTTCTGCTTTTCAAGGAGGCTACCTGAAGGACACTCGAAAGAGTGCTCCCAGATAAATGTCCAAAAATCAATACCTCGTTCTGTAGGGGAGTGGTCTTTGTATTTGTGGCAGCTAACACAGCAGCTGAAACTTGACTGGAAAAACCGTCTGTGGTCCTCCGACGGCTGCAGGGATTTAACACCTGACTTAAGCCAGCGTCTTGAAGGAAGGTCAGGTTTGTAAGGCTTTAGGAAGAGGACACATTGGATGGATTTAAACATCTGCTACTTTTGAAATTTTTTGATTCTCAGACGAGGCCTGTTACAGTCCTCAAAAACAGGCTTTTCTACAACTTCGGACAGGAGCCTTTAGGTGTCATGAAGATCGGGAGCAGACCCTAATGACTGCTCCCGGTCTAACACTTACATAAATTAACTTTAATCACAGCATAGGCCTCTCTACAGCTTTGCAGAATGGCATGGCTGCGAGGCACAAAGGATCTCGCTAATACTAAAAACCTGATTAGTTGGTGATACCATTCGGGGATTTCTGGGGCTAGATTTTGTAACAGGCACCCCAACGTGGCCAATCTAATGGCTTGCATACTGGACTAGGGAGTCAACGTCGTCCTGCTGCTTCAGCTGTGCTCTATAGGGCTAATGATGATAGTCCATAATCCTGAAGGAATTGTAAGCCTAGCCATGGGATCGGCTTACTTTCCATATGACAGCGATATCAATCCTCCAGTGGAGGTGCGTACACTGGTAGAATACTGCAAGACAAGGGGTCTTCCTCTTCTGCTGGAGCGCGATGTTAACTCCCACCATAATTGGTAGGGCAGCACGGTCATTAACGTGAGAGATAATGATCTACTGGAATACTTAATAACCACTGATTTAGTTACTCCTAATACGGGGAACACCCTGACTTTTCGTAACTCGGTCAGGCAGCAAGTCATTGGAATTACTCTCTGCACTGGTATCTTTAAAAGTAACATCAAGAAGGGGAGAGTTTTTGATGTATCAAATATCTCAGATCACTCGCAGATAAATTTCGAGTTAGAATGCATTGTAAGTTTTCCTCTGAACTAAAAAATGCACTTTTAGATGTGCCCAGGACAATCAGAGGCGTAGATATCCTGGAGGCAGCGGCCGAGATTTTCAAGAAAGCCATTAAATCTACTGACGACACTAATTGTCGACCTTCAAGAGTCCGAAAGGCTCAGTGGACACACCAGTAGAACGAGAAACTCGACGAGCTTTGCAAGAAAACCAAAGAGAGGTTAAGACGTGCCAGTATTGGCAAAATTGAGAAATTATGGACCTCATTTAAGACGATGTTGCATGACATGCAGAAAGGAACAAAGGTATTTTTCGGATTTTACAAAGTTTGGAGAAGAGGGGACGACACCTCCGTGGCAACTAAAGCCGCTTGTGGCCCAACTAGGCCTAAAGCAGCGAAAAATAGTAAAAAACGCGTGGAGAGACATATCCGCGATAAAGTATAATCAAGTAGGCCACTTCTCAAACAAAAATACGCCTATAGGTCTGGTAACTCGACTCCGACCGCCCTAAGCAGAACAGTAAACCTAATTGAAGGACAACTGAAGCAGATAGGCCTCGCAATTTGAATCTCAATTGGTGTTTTATCGCTCCTGCTGTATTTCTTGATAGTAGATGAACTGCTTCATATGCTCACGAGTCAGGACCATTACGTTATAGGCTGTGTGGACGATATACTGGTTATCATGTGCTACCAGCATCTGGATGCGCTTTTCCGAGTTAAGCAGCAAGCACTAAGATGGACGCAGCTATTGAAGTATTGAAGTTGGCAGGACAACAACTGAAAATCAAGGAACAAGTCAAATATCTAGGAGCCATTCTGAATAAGAAGCTGCCATGTGATAAGTACCTGGAAAAAAAGTGCAAGAAGCTTGTAGCGACTCTTTGGCTCTGTATGAGACCCATAGGGAAAAGGTGCAACTTGAAGTCGGAGAAAGTTATGTGGATATATACGGGTCAGGGAAGAAATGTCAACTCCTCGCTAATTCTTCGACAAGCAGTATCGAGTTAGCCTATTCACGAAAAAGGAATGGGTTAACGGCTAGACACCTGCCCAGTGATAGCAAACACTGGTTTACTGATGGCTTCAAGTAAAAGGAGAATGCAGGAACCGGAGTATATCGAAGAAGAAATGGAATGAGCTTCACAATTGCGCTCGGGTCCTACGCCACAGTTCTACAACCTGAGATTATGGTTATGCTCTAATGCCCTATGAGACATCAGGGCTTTCGTTCCATCGACACAGCGACATCAAGGGTAATGTGATGTTGGACAGGCCAGCAAAATTAGCAGGGAAAAAAATGTGCTGGACCCGAGCTAGTTGTAGGCATTTCCAGTAGGCTAGTCACTAAAGATATTAACAGTTGGCTGACCGAGGAGCATCATAATGAGTTGCGTTTGGTTTCTGGCTGCACACAGGCTAAGCTAAACTCATAGTCTCAAAGTAAAACTCTCACGGATCAAAGGAATTACTCAAGCTCGGGAGGAATGAAGTCAAGGTCCAAACAGAAATTTTAATAAGACACGGAAACCTTCGGTACCACATACATAAGATAGGCCTTAAAGAAAGTTTCCGCTGTCATGTGTGCGGAAAGGATGATGAGACGTATACTTATATCTTATATATTTATTTATTTTTAAATGGATTTATTCTTGTTTGAATTCGAAAAAATTTGTGGACTACTCTTGTGTATACTGTTCTCAAAAGTACAAGAAAATCAGTGCCAGTTATTTAAAAATTACTGACTCTGGATGTCAGAACATTTCTACTATATATTTTTGGGGTCGCTGAATCGGAATCTTAGGCCCAAAAATCCGTAGACCGTCAGGGTTCTGACATAACCTAAAAAAACCTTATACATATTTGTTTCGAGAATCTATTTCCGGGTCTAGGGGCCAGATCACGTTTATTATATGTTTTTGGGGTCGCTGAATCCGAATCATAGATCCAAAACACAATCAAGTCATATTTGTTATGTGTTTTTGGGGTTGCTGAATCAGAATTCGAGGTCCAAAATACTCCAGTGCTGGGGGATTTTGAATCTTAGATTCAGATTCAGTGACCCCAAAAACACACAGTCAAGCCTGAGATATTTTAAAATCTATTAGGAAGTTTTAGAATTTTGTAATAGAATCAAACATAATTGCAGTCTTGAGAATATTTGGAATAACTTTAAATTAAATGTTTTAGCTTTAGAAAAAGAAGCTTTTTAAATTTTTTAAAGGTTTTCAAGAGATTTTTTTTTAAATTTAGAAATCTTAGAAAAGTATTTTTAAATAATCTTGAGAATCTTAGAAAAATTATATTCTGTCTGATAAAAATCATGGCAAAACGAATTTTTTAGAATCTTCTTTTTAAGTATTTTTTCGTCAGCATGTAAATTCTTCAAATATATTCTGTGCAATTTATATTAATTAATCAAAGAGCTTGTGATATCAGTATAAAATTCTTTGTAAAAATATGTTTCTTTTTGATAATATTTGATTAGATATAAAGTTTTTTAGCAAAATAAGCCTGGCGCTTATGATCTAAGAGATAATTACTAACGATTTATGTTTTATATGATTCAGCGGAGAGAAAAAGTATTCATTACTTACATTGTTTTTCCAGTTCTTCAATAATACAGGAATCACTTTTTTTATTAGAAAAGATGAAGATTACTTATACTCTCGCCTCCTTCTTGGTGGTCATTCTTCATTTTATTGGTGAATATAATACTATAATAAATTTAAAATTTGGCTGTGAAAAATTTAGTTCAGTATGAAAGTAGCATTTTTGATTATCCACCATTTTGAGTTTTCGAAATCTGACTCCAGAATTGTTATCAGAAATCTCAAAACCCACAGCTGCCCCAAAGATCCCTGAGTGACAAGTTTTTTGAAAATTCTACTGCTTTTTTAAAATTTGTGCACCATGCTGAATCCATTATTCTGCATTTTTCAAAACTAAATCTAGATTCGTTGTCACAGGCCCCAAAAAGTCCTACACATGCCAAATTTCATCAAAATCTAATAATTTTCTGAAAACTTGTCGGCCATATTGGATTTGTCATTTTAAATTTTGCAAATCTGGCTACGCATTTGAAATCAGCGACCCCTAAAACCTCGGTATTATCATCTGAGTTTTTCAGTTAGTTAGTATTTCCATTGGAACAAAGTGCATACATATTTTTTCAGAATAATATAATTAAAAAATTAATAAAAATTCATCGTTTTGTCTGAAAATGCATCTTTTTGTTTAATAATTTAATTATTTAAATAAAAATTCATTAGTTTAAATAACAATGTAGACCTCTTAAAAAATGTTGTATAACAGTTTTCACTAAGTCACTTATAAGTTAATTTTAAAATAAGCCATTGTTTCGCATCAACATCATGGATCCCTGTGAAATAATGTTACTTTTACATACTTAAGGAAAATCCATAAAGGTCTGGAGAAATAAAACAATTTTCACAGAAAGTCAGGAAATTTGCATGCTCATATTTTAGCAACCCTGTAGCAACTCTTTTTGTCCTCCTGTCTATTGTACTGCAATCCAATTGACGTAAAGAGACTAGGTGACAGTTACGAATATAAACATACTCCGAAGTAAGAACTAAAATCCGGCAAAATATACCTAAAGAGAATATACAAGGAAAATTTAATAATCTCTTCCTTGTTGTAGAGTTGAGTTTACACTTTGAGTGTTTACCTAATGGTGCGCCTATCTCTGGTGTTCCTCGTTCTGGTCCTTCGCATTCTCTAGACCAAGATGCTTCTCCTAAAAGGTGCCTTCTATTTATTAATTTAAATTTCCTATATATGTTAATAATGGGTACATAATCCTGCTTTATTTTATAATTTTGTAAATTTTATTATCATAAAATTAATTAAAATTATAAATAATATTGTCTCCTACCAGACCAGGCTCATCGGTCGGATCTTCTCCTGACGGGTCTTCTCTTCGTGTCAGGTCCATGTCTCCTCCTGCCATACAATCGTCTCAACTCATACTTAGACATAAACTTGAAGAATTACGATTTATTCGGCTTGTTCCCAACACGAATTCCTTACGGGTTTTTGAAATTCGCCAATACACTTTGCCTAGAGATAAACAGATTCATTTGAAAGGAAAAGCTAATTTCTTTGAGTCGGTTCCAGCCGAAGAAAGACTGGTGTTATCAACGTCCAGTGATGATGTCTTTGCAATACTAGAGAAAAAAATACAATTCTTCGTGGAATATATACGTCACGTAATTACACGGGATTTCCGATGGAAAAACGAGTGAAGATAAACATGAAAAGTGGCGAGATTAAAGATATGACCGCAGCAGATGTCGAGGAATCACCCTTAGGCGTACGTCGCCCAATCTCATTAAATTTTAAAATAGTAAATCTCAAAAATGCTAAAAAACCATCAATTTTTTCTGAAAAACCGTGTTGACAAACCAAGTAACTTTGTTTTATTATAAAGTTTCTTTCTTTGTATATCTAAAAATTTTTTTGCTACAAATATTGATAGATTTGAACACAAAAAATTAAATTTCAAGAAATTAGGAACAATATAATAATAGAGAAAAGTTTTCTTCAAATTATTCTTCTCAAAATTGTAACCAAATATAATAAATAAATTATTTATTTAGGCAATTGGCGACAGGAAAACTAGTTTTTTTGGTATTGCAAGTTGGTGAAAAGTTCGACTTTTTTGTTTAAAATTGATCTATTTTCTTAAAAATTCGTCTTTACAGATAGAAGATGAATCCTTGTTTTAAATTCAAATAATTGGATGTGGATTCAACTATTTCCTATTTTTAACTATTTAATTATCAAGCGAAAAAAAAACAAATTTTTTCAATAATATTGTTAAATTTTCAAATAGTATGATCAAAATAAAATGATACAGTTTAATTTTCATAGTTCAAACAATTAATTTTTAACAAAAAATACTTGAATTTTCAACAGCAAAAAAATAATTTACAACCAAAATCAATGCATTTTCAAACAAGAACAATTATTTAATACAAGAAAAAAAATTTTCGACAAAATAGTTAAATTTTCAAGGAAAAAATAAATAATGTTTAAGAAGAGCAGATAAATTATCTTAACCAAAAATGGTAATCAAATTTTCAGTTTTGAAATTTTTTTTAAACCCAAAAACAATCAAATTAAAAAAAAGTAGTTGAATTATCCATAATAAATTAATTATTAACGAAATTAGATGATTTTCAAACAAGAAGAAGAATTTCTTATCAAAAAGATAAATTTTGAACTCGAAAAGATAAACTTAGGAAACAAAAATTGAAAAAATGGTTCAATTTGAAACTTGAAAAGTTAATATTAGAACTAAAAAAAAGTATTAAACCAAAAATGGAATAGTTGCATTTTCAGATATCAAATTTAATTTAAGACTGAAGAAATGTATTTTCAACTGAAAAATATAAAGTTTTACCCCAAAATTGAACAGTCAAATTCTAAATTTAAAAAATCAATTTTGAAGAAAAAAAAACAATTAAATTTACAATAGAATAGTTTAATTTTTAAACGAACAAGTGACTCCATAAAAAACAATAATATTCTTCCAAAAAGAGCAACTTTTAACCTTATAATTGAATTTTTAAATAAAAAGGTAAAATTTAAACCAAAAATGGAATTTTTACATTTTCAGAAAAAAAAATTTAATGGATAAAGAAGTTTTCACGTGACAAATTAATTTTCAAACGAAGAAAAGAATTTTTAAACAAGTTATTTTCGACTGAAAAGACAAAGTTACAACTTACAAAATTGTATTTTAGTAAAAAAACAATAAATTTTCAACCAAGCACAGGAAATTTTCAAAAAATAAATTTGCAGCACAAAAAAAAGAGTTTTCCAAAAAAAGGTGGATTTTCAACCAAGAATAATTCAATTATATGGTTGAAAATTTATGTATTTTGTTGTTCACTCTTTATTATATATTAAAATATAAATATGCAATTACAAATTTTAATAATAAATACATTAACACGTTGGACTGGAATCATCTTAAGCTTAAGAAAAACAATTAGTGATAAAAATAAAAAATAAATATAATATTTACCATGTAAACTAAATGCTTCACTTTACCGTAAAAGATTTTGCAAACAGTGACATCAAATTTAGTTCAAACAAATTTAGTATGTGAATATTTTTTCTTTAGACTGTCTCTGACGAAATGTAAACATCTGATAAGGACAAGTTAGAAGCTATTAATCTAAGAGATTACGAATATGCAATATCCTATATAACCTGACAAAGATCTGGAATATTCATTAAATACATTTTCAAATCAATTTTTATATAATACATCAATCAGTTTTTTCTCCATTTATAGAAGATGACTATTGTTTGTACTGTCTACATATCATTGGCGGTTATCCTCAGCTTTATTGGTAAATATAATAATGAAATATAACTATAATTTTATGTATATTTTTAAGCTTTCCGGAATTTTTCATTTATGAATAAGTTAACAACCAAACATGTAGCAAATATTACTTTTATTTATAAATTTGTTTATAAAAATTTAATAAACGAGCAGGTTTCAACTATAGCCATAACCAGTCACGTTTTTACACCCAATTTTTTCCCTAGTGCGGTTGTCTATTTGAAGAAAAATATATTCCTTTAATTCTTGTTGCAGAGTTCAGTTCACAGTTTGACTGTTTACCTAATGGCGAGCCTATTCCGGGTGTTCCTGCTCCTGAAACTTCTTATTCACCTGATAGACGTCATTCTTCTGAAAGGTCTCTTTAATTTATTTCCTTAACTATTAAAATTTGCTTCATAATATAAAGTTTACTTTAAATTTTTTTTTTAATAATAGGATTTTTCAGCCCCAGCTTTTTATAAAATCTGTTGTATTTAATTATTAAAACATTTATTCTAATTATAAATAATATTTCCTCTTCCCCAAAGACATTCTTCAATCAGATCTACTCCGCCTGCCGAGACGTCTTTTCGTGCCAGGTCTAGGTCTCCTCCTGCCAGACCAGCTTTTTCACGCATACTTGGATGTAATCTTGAACAACTTCGACATCTTCGTCTCATTCCCAACACGAATCCGTTCCGGCTTTTCGAAATTCGCCGATACACTTTTCCGCGCGATAAACCAATTCAAATGAGAGGAAGATTTAATGTCCTTGTCTCGATGCCAACCGAAGAACAAAGTGTATTAGCGGCGCCGAATGGTGACGTCTTTGCAGCAGTGGAGACTACTAAGACACTTCGTGGATTGTATGTAACAAGAAATGGTCGCTGCAGACGGGCAAAAATAAATATGAACAGCGGAAAGATTGAAGAATTGACCAAGGGAGAAATGAATGATTCTCCATTAGGCTGGCGTCACCCAATCTCGAAGATTTTTAAAAAAGTATATGTAAACCAGATTCCTAGACAAAATTAATTCAATTTAGGAAAAATTAATTTGATAAGTAAGAGAATAAGCTGAATACTTATCTCTTTTGGCAAAATTTTTATTGTTGAAAATTCAAGTTTTTTATAAGTTTAATAAATTTTGACTTGAAACATTTTTGTTACTACCCTATTTTCCTATCTTTTCTAGAAAACACTCTTTTGCTTTTCTTTGCTTGAACAAGATTGTACGTTTATAGAAAAATGTGCCAATAAGTTTTATAAAATGATATCAAAACAATTCTACAGTAGTGATTTGATATAGTTAATCCTATACTTAACAATTTGTAGTTCCAAAGTCTCGCATACATTTTTGTTACAACCTGACTGGTTGCGACATTTCGTGAAGATGACTTTTGGCTTCTGCTCTCAGTTCATTCATCTATACATAGCGGAATTTTTTGTAGGTAAGCAACATCAATTTTGAAAATTAAAATTTTCGAATATGTAAAAATGTAAACAACCATGAAAAAATGTATATCTAAATGTTTCTAAGCATTGCACAGAACCACATAAAAAAATTTGCAACTTGAGCTAAACTACCAAATCTGCATGTTTCTGAGGTCGCTGAATTCGAATCCGGGGTTAACTTTAACCCATCCGGTCAGGATCAAGGTCAATTGACGGTTAACATAAAGAAAATCATCTAATTGGACAAAACCTCTAATCACAGACGTTTTTTGGATAGCCGATTCTGAATGCGGGGTCATTTTGACCCCATCAGATTAGAATGAAGGTCATGTGAAGTTAAAAATAAAAAAAGGACAAAAACTCGGAGTGAAACACTCGTTTAAGACGTTTTTGAGTCCCCAAATGAGAATATTCGGCCATTTTTATCACAATGGGTTTGGCTGAAGGTCATCCTAAGCTTAATGTTGAGAAAGACTCAGCCACCTCAATAACTTCTAAGAGTAGAGGTTTTTCTCCAATTACCTGGTTTCCTTAATGTTGACCTTGGGATGACCTTTATCCCCACCTAGATGTTTCATTTCGGTTTAGAAGAAATTTGTTATTTATACTATATACTTTATTTATATACTATACTTTTTGTTGCTAAACTTTTCCGTGGTACCATTTCTTCTGAGAATATCAAATTCATTAAAAAAGTTTCATAGATAATGACGTGCGCTTACCCGGACAGAAAAATATTGGGCTTGTAGTCAAAATTCACTTTCAGTTTCATCAAAATTTAGTTATATTTCGAAAATATAAAATTTTCCTGCCTCCAGAAAACTTACAAATCCTTTTTCAAATTGTTTATAAATTACTAAATTCAGGTTAAATGGAAAAATTCAAATAAATTATGGATTTCGCTTTAACCGGAAAGATTACATAAGTTTTCATATAAATTTCAGACGAATTTAGTTTTTACTTTTATTTTCTTGAAATTGGTTCTAATGCAGTGTCAATATCTAAGAAGGACACACTTGACGTACATATTGCCAAAGATAACGAACATACTTTGTAAATATTATAAAATCTAATAAAGCACTAGAATATTCTTGAGTGACATTTTATAAAAAATTTTTAATTATTACAATAATTAATTTTTCTTCTAATCAGAAAACATGAGGATTATCACTACTTTCGTCCACTCGAGGAATCCAAAATGTGTATAAAAAAAAAAGAATTCGAAAAGTTTCCTGAAGAAACAAATTTGTTAGAATCTTATTTTTTGGAAGCGTATTATAAGAAACTAACTAAATTTGCTTTTCGGTTTTACCAAATTTTAAAGCGTTGCAAAAGCTACTATTTTCGAAATTGGAAATTCGATTTTCTGACAAGGTCATAAGTTGATAAAACTTCCGCCTCGATTGAGAACCAAATTCTACCTCTATTCTCTCAGAAAGTAATACTATTTTTTATTCTAATTTTTTTTGTACTAATGGAACAACTCAATAAAAAGGCTTTTATCTCTCACTTTATTTTAAAATTAAAAATGGAATTTTTTATCACCGCGCAAATATGGAAAACCGCGCCCTTTAAATAAAAAAAACAAATATCTATCTATCTATACCTAATTTTCTCGGAACATAAGATTTATCGATAATATCTCTGATTCTATGAAGAGGATCGAGAGTAAACGGGATTTGTCGTTTATCAACGGTAGCACGAAAATTAGGCTGCCAGAGGATTGAGTTGCAAGAGTGATTCTCCAATCCTTTTATAGTGCCGAGAGAATCTACTTCAACCTCCGATGGTCGAAAACAGATTTCGGCGGGCCCCGATTGATCATCCGTTCCCAAGAGAGAATAATAGGTGGGAAGCTGGGAATTCGAAATATAACGCTTAAAAAACTGAGAGCGCGGAGCGAGAAGCCCAGAATTAGATAGAGAATGGAATTTAGCTCCGATCCTAAAGAATTTGATTTACTGATGTCATGCCGTAAATTAATCGATTCGCTGCTAGCAGTACTAAGGGAATTTATTTTGACGGGTAAAAGGCAAAGTTGGAACGCCGGACCCGACAAATCCTTAGAATTACTATTCAGAATATAAAAAGACTAAATTTAGTACACCAGTTTTATTTCTCACTGTTAAACACCCGCTTACTAATTCAGCGAAATGTGAAATTTGGAACAAAAGGAAAAAAACTTAAGTAGGGAGAACTTCCGTGAACTTGAGAACGGAAAAACCAGTGGCAGGTGTTGCAAGCAGACAATGGTGACATTCTTGCAATATTCGAAAAAAATAATAGACTTCTTCTTAGAATATATACAATACAAGCAGTAGCGTAAATAACGATATGACTTCAAAAGAAATCCTGAAATCTCCCATAGGCCCAGGTCACCCAGGTTCAAACAATTTTAAACTAGTAAACGTAAGCGACTTTCCACATTAATTATCATTTCTTACACGGCGTTTATTTATTTAGCAGGCAAATATCTTAGATGCTATCAACTAAATACTAGACCTAAATGTATGAGAGACAGAGAGAGAAGGAATGTCAGTCGTGGCGTCAACATGGCGGCAGGGCAAGTAGAGGCGAGAAACGTGAGTAGAGCGCCAGTGAAGCTCGAGGCGCGTATCTCCCTCCACCAATTTTCTACCCTCTCCGCGCGACTCCCATTTAACGCCTGCGCAGAGTCCGCTATATAACGGCGAGCGCGTCTGCGGTTTCCAATACGATGGCTTCTTGCATGGTGACGACCTCGTTAAATCTGAGACTGCGCCCCTTGCGGGATAACGCGCCTACCTCTTTATAGATGCCATTTTTACAGGATTCATTATTGCTCACAAAAATTGTCTTTCAGGATAATGCTTGAAACTTGTGACATTCTTCTTAAATATTGAAACCCTTTTTGACTTTTTAGTAATAAATAAATAATAGTTAACCAGAAAAGTGAATCATTTTGTTAAGCAATACTTTACACTGCCAAACTTTTGTTTGAAAATAAAAAATTAAAACATTGAAATTAAATCATTTCATCCATGTTTATCTCTCTTCTGTAGGACACTTTTGTTCAAATGCATATTTATAGAATGTTGTCAAGCTAGTAAAAATACCTAATACCTAGTTTAATCTTATCTGTAAACAAACTTTGCGTAATTTTACTCTATCGTAAAATTAGCCAATCCATGAACTTTAAAAAACATATTGCCTTATATTGCCCTTTATACCCTTTGCAATTTTTGAAATCTATGAAATATTTCTGAATCCATTGAAATCCTGTGGATTTTGGAAAGGTCATTGTATTCTCTCAAATGCCAATAATAATGCTGGCGTCATACCTACAGTTGGGCGAAATGAAAAAACAGAACTTAAAATAACTTGTATCAATTTTTAATAGAATTATGAGATCCGATTTTTTAATTATTGTTTATTTAAACTTTTATTTTAATACATAAAAAAGGAAAAAATTTTTATGATGAAAATTTTGTGCTCTAAAAAATTTAAATTGTATACTATTCCTTGTAATCGTTACAGTTCTAATGAGGCTATAATATTATAGCGAAATGCATTACCATTGTCTAAAAATTAACATTGTTTATTCAAAAACCTATAAGGCTTAAGATCAAAGGCCGCAAAAGGAAAACCATCTCTATTGAGAAAACATAATTTTTGAGTGAACAAAAATTAGCCATAAAAAGAAAAAGACTTACAAGTGAGTCTTCAAAAGCCTGTAATCTCAGAAAGCTACAATGAGAAATTATGCTTGAGACTTAATTAAAATTTGAATACTCAGTAAGGTAAAGATTTCCTGCTGCGTAAGAAATTACATTAGGCGGTACGTAGGAAAAATGACGTGGACGCAGCAGGCTTCTGTTCCCCTTGGAGTGCTTGATTTACGTGAGTCTCTTCGCCTCTCACAATTCTCAAAGAGCTTTATAAATTCGTAAATTGCCATTTAATAAGTTTTTATTTTAAGAGTGATAATGCGTTCGCTTATTTGTAAATGACCTTCGCAGTGTTTTTCTTTTGTGTTGGTTTTACGTGTCTCTCTCCAAAGATCAACACTAGTCTGCCAACAGATAACTATCCCAAAAACCTTGATATCTCCGTTCAATATTTTTTAAATCCTAGTGGAATCTTTCGCACTGCTCTTCAATAAAATCGCTTAAATTTTCAGGAATGTACTTAATATGAGAATTAACAAAATGCAGCTGTAGATGCATTAGGTATCTAATATTTTTGATATTTTGTACAATATTTTCAATTACATTCAAGTAATTAGGATCTTTCCAATTTCCTAGAAATTTGTTCGTATCCTCTCTAAAACTTTGCCCCGCTATTTTCTCAATCTTAGTCATTCTATTTTTGAAATTCATTGCCTTTCAAAAGTTCTCTAATTTGTGGTCTACCAAAAAGGCCTTTTCTTATTTTCGCATCAGACTGCTGAAATATCCAGCGATTTTTATGATCGAGTAAAGAAATAAAATGAACAATTGCTCCTAAATTATTAAGTACGATGTGATTAGGGTAACAATCTTGCTTGGCTTTTGTTATGTCATCGTAAGGTGGATACATTTGACTTCCAAAGATTTGTAAATTATGCTCTCTTATTTTTCGATACGTATCTTTTAAAAAACGAGCATCAGTAAAGATAGCCAATGCTTGATTTCTTTTACGATTCTTGTAATAACTCTGCTCAGTTTCATCTTCTGATTCAGAACCGTTTACCTCAGGTTTTTCTTTTTGTTTGACTTTTAAAGCCATTTGCAGTTCATCATATGCATGGTTTACATCAGGTTCTATTGCTCGTCTTATTTTAGTTTTATTTGAACCCTTCTTAACCTTTTTTATATTTAAGTTGCAACCTGTCACCTCTGCGGAAGACAGTGATCCATTTTTTTAAATTGTCTCAAACAGTTTGTTATTATTTTGTTTTTCAGGAGTTGTTGTTCAGTTTCAGAGAGAGAGAGAGTAAGTTGACTTTAATGTTCCCATTAGCAACTCAGTGAATTTTTGTTCAAAAAATGTGCTTTTTCTCCCATTGTGCGCCGGCAGTTTGTGTCTGGACTTCTTGAAATGTACTTTTAATTCGTGGTAAAAACTTAAATTAACTTATAGTACAATAAAATATTACAAGTCTAAGACTTTCTCGCTGCTAAAATATTTCTGCTCGATATCATTTTGTGACGTCATCAGAAACATTCGAGAATATTGAAGAAACTTATCATGGATACGAACCACTTCGGGTTTACAATTATCCATTAAGGGCAGTGAATAATTAAACAATAATAATTTATGTATTAAATATGAGGAAACAATAAATCATTCTTATTTTTTTATATCCTTTAAGATAATACATCTGAATTGTCGCAGGCCAAAAAAGAGGCTTAATTTGGCTTCAATTATAAAAAGCGAACAAAGGATTTATTTTTACGTATCAGCAAATACAGTAACGATATTTTTCTTTCTGAAACCAAATTTAATGAAATGTAAATATTGGAGAATCACAAGCTAGGCGCCTATAATATATAAGATAACGAAAATCCGATCCTAATGGATAACCATATTCCACATAAGAAAACTAATTAGTTTGTTTCTAAACAGAAAATATGAGGATTTTTCTAAGCTTCATTGTATTATTGACAGCTACTCTCAGTTATATTGGTGAATATAATAATATAATATATTTATAATTTTACTAACACTCTTTAATCTGTACGCAAATAATAATATATGATATTTAATTTATGTTCTATACTATTTAACTCAAAATTCATTTCTGTAATTAAACGTTTAATTCTTCGATAAAATTCTATTTTTTTCGTAGAAAAATCACGTTTATGCGCCGAAAATTAATTTTCTTGGTTGAACACTCGTATATTTGTTTGAAAATTCAACTCTCTCGATATAAAATTAACCTACTTTAAAAAAAAAAAGGTTCTTATATAAGATCTTCTTTTTCATCATACGCTTGCCTACCCTTACAAAAATTTAACCCTCTGTTTATTGTTGCAGAGCTTAGTTTAGAGTTTGAATGTTTACCTAACGGCGAACCTATACCGTATGCTCCTCGTTCCGGACCTTACAGACAACATTCTCCGGAAAGGTATTGTCGAATTATTTATTTAATGATAATTGTTTTTAAATATTTATTCTAATTACAAATAATATTTCCTGTTACCAGATCTTCTACGCCAGTTATGTCTTCACATTCTACTGAGTCTCCTATTCGTGCCAGAACCAGGTCTCCTCGTGTCAGGACCAGGTCTCCTCCTGCCAGACATATTCCTAATGTTGCAATTGTAAATGAACTCGAAGAATTTGGATATGTTAGACTGATTCCCCATACGAATCCAAACAGTGTATTTGAAGTTCGCAAATACACTTTTCCTTCCGATATAGCACTTCGAATAAAAGGATTCGGTAGTTTGTTTCAGCCCATGCCAACTGAACAGCAAAATGTATTATCAACGTCTAAGGGTGACGTCGTCGCAATAGTGGAATCTAGAAAAATACTTCGTGGCTTTTATACAAAAAAAACTGGCATTCAAAAACGGGCAAAAATAAACATGAAAAGCGGCAAGGTCGAAGAAATGACCATGCAAGAAATTAAGGAATCTCCATTAGGTAGGGATCGTCCAATTGCAAAGAATTTTAGGATAAGAAATGTAAGTTTCTTTGCACACCAATAATTAATTTTTTTACATGTTAAACAAGAGGATAATATTGTTCGTAATACTAATCAGGATAAAATGGCCACACGTAACTGGTAAGGGGCCCTCCAGAAAATAAGTTTTCTCCACATAAAAAAATATACCAAATTTAGATTATGTTTTTGTATAGACTAACTTTAATTAAGTATTACTTTTAGCTTAAATGTGTAATTTGGAAACTTATTAGTATATCGAATAAATAAATGGAAACAATAATATTTAATCCCCAAAGTTTTCTCGAAGTCAATTAAAATACCTTCATGTTCCTTGAAATTGATGAAATTCCTTGAATTTCAAATAAAATTTATTAAATAGATTGAAATATTTAAAGAAAATTAAAACCCGCTTGATATTTTGAAATAACTTAAGGTCCTATAAAATTCTTTATATATTGTGAAATCCATTAAAATATTTTAAAATTCCTACAAATATTTGCAGTGAATAGGAACTCTTCAAAATTGCATTAATTTTAATTTACTTCTAATTTACAATGTTTACTTGAAGTTTTATTAAAATACATTTTTAAAAAATCGAAAATATTTATAACTTTGGTGTCGGCTGTAAATAAAATCGAAGAATGCTAACTCAGCTTCTAATCAAGCACGAGGGCTCTACTGAGGCTTCAAATTTTTCAAAAAATCACCATAGGCGTAGATGCATTTTTAGACTCTACAGAATCTTTCTTTTGTAGGCACAAATAAGTATTCGTATCGCTCTAAACATTAATTTTGTTGTTGTTAACAAAATGCGTTATTTTCTTGCAAATTGAATTATTTTGTTAAAAATTCGTTTTTTTACTTCCATTGAACTGTCCTTGATTCAAAATTAAAATTGCTTTTTGTTGCAATACCATTTATTACATCTTTTGTTTAGAATTTACGAAGGAATTCATCTTTTAGGCTTGCAAATCCAATTACTTGATTGAAAGTTGTACTAGTTTGTTATACATTTTTTCTATATTTATTAATTTTTTGGTTCGAAGATTTATCATTTTACTTCAAAGTTAATTACTTTCACATAAAATGTAACTGATTTGTTAAAAAGTACTTTTTTTTTTAAATATATCGTGTTTTGATAGAAAATTCAACCATTTGATTGTAAATTCATCTATTTCGATGAAAATGCATATTTTTGGGAACCAAATTAATCTGTTTGATTAAAAATGCTACTGTTTGATTACAAATTATTCTTTTGTAGTCATGTATTAAACTATTTTGTTAAAAATTCGTCTTTTTTGCGAAAGAAATAGAACTTACTTATTTGCTGCAAATCACTCTGATTCAACCTCAAGATGAAAGTAAAACCCCAAGATTTTCTCTATTAATTATAAAAGTGAAGAGATTAGGCCTTAGCGCTTAGACTCATCCTAACTTCCAACAGATCCAAGTATCGGAAGTTCGAATTGTAAATCAAAGTTCCCATTGTCCAGGCACTTCTGAGTTTGAAGAAGTATTTTCGTAGTAGTAGGCTTCAGAATATCAGCTGTAAATAAAAACTCCCAATATTAAAGAAAAATCCAACGAGTCCCTCCACGTCCAAAACTGACTCTATGGTCAATACAAACTTTAGTCGCATTAAAAACATCTTCCTGATGACTTAAAATTCAGAGAAGCGTTTACGCTAAAGCACTATTTTGCGGCATTAAGCTTTTGCGTATAACGAAGTGGTATAATATGGAGGGATATATTTTCTTACGTGAAATGAAATTAAAGTTCAAAGTGAGAGAAACTGGAGAGGAAGGAAATTGCTTACATTCTTCTTTAGCGGTTGGATTGTAAAGGGACAATCAACTTGTCACTCGTAAGGAGATTGTGAACTACATATCATCAGTGAAAAAATGGCCCTCGTACAAATTGTGGGCCAAATACAACTGTAAAATTCACGGCTGTTTAGACTACATTTTAAAAATGAAGCGCTCTGGGAAATGTGATATTTCTCTTAAATGCCGGGCTGCTTCAGAGTTGTAGAAGAGGGACGTTAATATAGTAAGAGTCTTTAATGATGAAAATTATTTTACACAAGCGTTTGGTAGTCCTACAGAGTTATTTACTATCTGGCTTCTATTGATTGTTGCGGACAACTCAAATGCAAACTTCCAGCTTTTGGAAACTCCTGCTGATTGCCTTGAAAATTTTAGACTACTGCAGAAACCAACAACATATACTGTTTGTCTTGGTTTCAGCAATTGTGAAAATGCGACAATTGAGCAAGAAGACAATGAAAGTGTCGTCCAAATTGCTCAAAGTGACCACAGTCATCCACCAAGTGATGCGAAAAGTGAAGTTTTTACCGACGGCATTGAGGAATACATGGAGATTGAACTCAGTGATGCAAAGAGTGACGAAGATTCTGCCATTTTTGACGACACTTTTCTCCAGGGGGCAGATGTATAAGATTTTCGTAAATCGACAGCCAATGCACATGCAATCTCTTGAGCTTTAAGTTTGGGAGAAAAAAAAAATAGTGATTAAAGTCAGGTCATATTTTCAAAGTAAAAAGATTAGTGCTAGACTCTCCGTAAACAAAGATTTTGGAAATTTAGTGAAACTAACAGCTGAATGTCTAGCAATTTCAAAGCGTACCGTTAAACGGTCACGGTCACAAGGGAAATAAGAGTAGAGAAAGTGAAGTTACTGTGGCTTATGTGAGAAAACAATGGCAGAGTTGCCATCAACTTTATAGCCCAACTGTGTTAAGCACGCCCAAAAAATTGAGGTCGACACGTAAACAAAGTTTTCAAGAAATTACATAAAAACGTGTCACCATAAAATTTTGCATTCCAGATGTTTAAATATCCTTATAAATCTAACTAACAAAATATAACTATTCATTGTCCATGCCTTTAAAAGGGTAAGAAAATTGCCTAAGCCTTTGGGTTTTACAACGCCTTCCTAAATTTCTCTTCACAGACATCTGGCACACTTTATGAGGAGAAGCACCAAGCAGGACATTGACATCATAGAAACCTGCTAAGACTATTATCTACTTTTTTGTGCCTGCAAATTTGTTTGAAAAATTTTGAGCCTTAGTAGAGCCCTCCAGCTTCAATAGAGGTTCACCTGTAACCTACAGGATACGTCTGTCAAAACATAGGAAAGCCGAGGTAGACCTGAATGACTGCTCCCAGCCTCACCCTTAAAAAATCAGGGGCTGGATTTTGTCACAGGGACCCCAAAGCAGCTAAACAAAAGATCTGCATGCGGATTAAGGAATAAAATGTTATCCCGCTGCTAGAACTATATTCGAGATATGTGATGTTGAAAGACAAAGATCGTGGCCAGGTTTTAGGAGTTTAGGGCTCACTTGTAACTGTAGTTTCCCTCCAAAGGAGCTATTTACATTCTAAGCAGAAGGCTTAGTGTTTCCATGTTCTCAGATTTGGCTATGCCGCCTGATACTACTATTATTTTATATTTTGTGTTAAAAAGATTTGTTTTTGTTCTTCCTTCGTCAGTTGGACCGACGTCCAATTGCCATAGTTGGCTCAAGTTTGGTAGCGTATAAGGAGCCCCTAGAATGAATATTAAGTTCGATCCGTAAATATCATTCGTGTATTTTTTCCGAGATCTGACTGCCTTTAAAATCTTTCCTTTACCCCTCTATATTTCCCTCCCCCGTTTCACGCATTCCTAGTACTGTTGGCCTCCGCAGTTTCTCAGGCGAGCAGAACGAGAGCGGTTGCAACATTCATATTGGAAGGGCTATTATGCGCAGACGCATGCATACCAATTGGAAACGGTTAAGGTGGTTTTTAAATTTTTAACTAAAATGTGAAAGGGTAAACTTTATTTTTTTATCAGTTTTAACGATATCAGTAAGAACATTTTTTTTCTTGAAATAAAGTTAATAAATTATAAATCCCTGTGAAGGACAATTTTGTCGCTTATAATTTAAGAGACAACGACTAACAGGATAAATGTATTATATAATCGACAAGTGCACTAGAATATTCCACAGTTAGTTTTTTAAGCGAATTCTTTCTAATTACGAAACATGAAGATTGACTTTACTCTCGTATTATCGTTCGTAGTGATCCTGAATTCTATTCGTAAATATAATAATATAATATATCTACAATTTAAGTACATTTTTATTCTAAAGAAAATCTAAATTTGTACCATATGGCACGCTTTTACTGAGTCAGTGTTTTAGAAAAAATTAATCTGGAAAAAGTGTTGAAAATAACTCAAATTACTTGCTTGCCGGAACGCTATGTCCTGCCCAATATGTGATGGTACAAGATCTAATTAAATTTAATATATTTATAACTTATATAGAAACAAATCAAGACACCAGTATTTTAATAAAGTACTTCATATTTTGAAAAAGAAATTGCATGAAATCGATTAGTTTCTAAAAAAAATTATTATTTTATGTAAAAAAACTGATTTAAAAAAAATACGGCCTTCATTTTTAATATTACCACATCCCACACACTCATCAAATATTGTACTTTTTACCAAAATCGATGAGATTTTAAATAAATAGTTAAATTATCAACCAGCAAGGTCAATATTCTACTAAAAAAGACGCATTTTCGAAATAATAAAAGGAATCTCAATCGAATAGTTAAAGTTTAAGCCAGAAATAAAGAGGAAGGAAAAATAGTCAAATTCGAAAAACTTTCGAGTCTGCGACAAGCAAATAAGAAAATTGATTTAAAATTTAAAAAACTTATCTCTGTCAACTCATCGAGAAATAGGAAATAAAGGGTGGTCTTTTTGATAGATCAAGTTTATTTTCCATCCGTTCATCTTTACCCCATCTCCTCTCCCGCCTACGAAAAGTTAGAAAGGGTACAAAGTCTTGGGATTCTTGTTGACGAAACAAGGTTAGACGCTTCCTCTGAATAAGAAAAATTTGTTGGAAGAGAAAATAAATATGTGGCAAGACATGCCGGAGAAGAATGCCCAAGAAAAATTAATCATCTTCCTTGTTGCAGATTTGAGTTCAAACTTTGAATGCTTACCTAATGGCGAACCCATTCCCGGTATTCGTCCTTCTGGATCTTCTTCTTTTAGTAGACACCATCATTTGGATGTTCCAGTCTTGTCTTCTCCTTGTGCCAAACCTTGTCCTCCTTTAAGGTCTACATCTCCTCTTGCTTCCAGACGCACTGCTTTACGCATATCTGGATTTACACCTGCACAACTAAGATTTGTTCGGCTGATTCCCAAATCGAATCCGAACCAACTTTTTGAAATTCGCAGATACACTTTCCCAAGCAATAAACCAATTCAATTGAAAAAAAGTACTTTGAGCCCTTGCCAACCGAAGAGCAAACTGTAATATCAACTTATAGTGGTGACATCTTTGCAATATTAGATAATAATAATCAAGTACTTCGTGCCATATATACATTAGGGCATCAAACCGGCTCTCAAGGTTGGACTGAAAAATGGGCGAAAATAAACATGAAGAGCGGCGTGGTTGAAGTTATGACCTCTGAAGAAATCAAAGAAACCCCCATAGGCAGAAATCGCCTCGTTTCAAATAATTTCAAAATAATTATTGTAGCCGATTTCTTCCGCCCTATTAATATTATATGTGAAAATATATAACTCTAAAATAGAAAAGTGTAATCCAAAGTAGGATCAGAATGTTGAAACTAGTATGGGGCCATCTGTGAATTACGTAACAGATATTTTCTGTCATAGCAAATGCATGTATTAAAAATCATACGTGTTTCTTTATTGCCACTTCTAAGAACGCTCGCTCTCTCTTACAATCTTGCCTTCCACGCGTCACCTTGTCTCGCCCCCTTCGCCCATGCTACTGCCATTTTGTGTTCCGTTGCATGCAGTATCACCAACATACTTTCACAGTCCTTTGTTCCACCTCACACTCCTTGAACTGGTGCTCAACTTTTGCATCTCCCTTCTCGCATAATTCATACATGCTCTTCTCTCTAAAAAGCCAGTGCCAATGAAAATCTTCCATGCTCCCGCATGTCTTGTGCATCTTTCTCACTTTATTCATCTGCAAATCCATTCGTTCTAAAATACATTTCCCGTTCAACATTCATCTTTCTATGCCCTTTCCTGTTCTCCTTTTCCCTGCGGACCTTGTAAATAGGTGTATTGCTTGCCAATATAAGTGTTCACTTTACATATCTCTCTTGTATCCTGTTTCCCTTATCGTTTACTTTACAATCTCTTTCACTTCTTGCACTATTCTTCCCTTCCACCTCCACTGACCTACCTGATCCTTGCCATCTCCTTTACTGAACAGCAAAACCTTGAACTTTTCCGAATTTAGCTGCAGTCTATTCCTATCCAACTATATTCTCAACCTCTTCATCGTCTCCTTTAAGGCATTATCGCTCTTCGCTAGTAGCACAATGTCATCTGCATACGCGAGTGACCATATCCTAACCCAACCTAATCTAGCTGCTCCTACCACTTCGGCCGCTAGCTTGCTTTTCCATATCCGATATTAGGATCAAAAAAAGCGTTGGGTTAAGTAGACCCTCTTAGCCTCAAACCCCTATCCATCTAGAAAAACTAGATAAAGAAGACCATCTAGAACTTCCCTCTTCTCCTCTCACTCTATCTTTCGCCTTTTTATATACCTTTAAATCAGGCCTCTCTCCAACCACAAAAAAAGATTCGCAAACAATGCGTACACTTTTTCCCCCTTCTTGGCTAATTCTCTATCCGCTACGTGCTGCAGAAGGTAGATGTTGTCAAAAGTGGTCCTTTCCCCTTGAACTCCTTCCTCAGTCTCTCCACCAACAATACCGCGTGTAGTTTGTACGCCGTATTCATTAGCGTAACCCTTCTGTAACTTTTCTGCCTATCTTTATCTTTTTTGTCGTACAGTGAAACTGTAAGTGCGTCTGCCCACCCTCCTGGGAATCAATTTTCCCTCCATACATTCTTAACTACACTATTCAGCCTCTCCGTAATATCTTAAGTACTAAACAGCAACGCTTCTTTCTCTATTCCGCCCAGCTCTGTTTCCTCGACTATCTTAAGTTCCCTATCTTTGTCTCTATCTCCTCGTTCTTCTACTCCCATCATCTTTTTTTCGTGAATCTGAGCCCTGCAACGATTCTTTAAAGATTTCCTTCAATTCTCACTCTGTATCCTCTCGCTTATCTTCAGTCGACGCTTTACAAAGATATTTACTATCTTGCACACATTCCTCTCTCTTTTAGATATTTTTTATTTTCCTCTTCATTATTCATATTTTGTTTTAATTTTCACTTTTCTTTTTATCTTTTTAAATTCCCTATCCCATACGGCCTTCCCATTTTTTCTTCTTCTGCCTGAATATCTGCTTTTTCACACAATCTTTCACTTTCATTTTCAAATTCTCCCATATCTTTTCTATTGACTTTCCTTCGAAGCGTACCTTCCCTAAATGCTTCTAGAACTTCTCTATCCTCTTCCCAAACGACACTTTTTCTCCACTACACATAATCTATCACCGACATCCTTAACTTACTTACGTATGTATATTATCCTGCTTCGCACCCTGTTATTATACCATTTTCCATGGCCCACGCTCCGTTATTCATTCAGTACTATTCAGCACTATTTTATTATTTTATACTTAGATTTTCTTTCAAAGCTTTCCCCTTCTCTGTAAAGGCCCCCTTTCCTTCCAATTTTCGTATTAAAGCAACCAGGCCCAGTACCAACATACCCTCTTCGTTCTCTTTTAGGAAGTCTTCCACCCTTTTGTAAATCCTTTCTGTCCCATCCTTATTGTGCAGTCACACAATTACGCGTTACCCCTCTTATCTTTACTGCCCTCACTATCTCTTTATCTCCTTGACTCTTACCGCCTATACACTACTACACCTATACCCCTACCTGACGCATCATATCATATATCTAGATATACCTCCAAAAAACCTCATCTGCATTCTTTACGCAAGGTACGTTTCAGTGCAGCTCCTTTACCACTCCTCCAACCTGCTATACCCCAAACCCGCAACTTACCACGCAACAAATTCCCGTGCTATTTCTTTAATTCTCTCATCCCCTCATCCCATATCCACATCTGCTTATCTACTTATATTTTTCGATACCCTACCTTTGCCGCCCTCCCTTCTCTTCACTCCCTGCTAGCCCTATCGTTTATCATTCTATACACATTCTTGTCCTTTTCGCTCAAGTCTTGATCAATGATAACCTTGTTATCCTTCCCCCTATATTTGTTTCGCATTACTTCCAAATTTTCTTCTCAGCTCTCCCATTCTACAACCGTCTCTTCTTTCTCCTTTCTCTCTACAGTTTTTTAAATACCTTTCTTTTCTTTCTTCCCCTGTCACCTACTGCTATTTCCTTCCCACCCTCTATTTTCTGGAGCCTCTTATCATCTCTTTCCTTTCACTACCTAATCTCTTCTTTAGGAGATTTTTTCCCCCACTTGCGGTAGATTCTCTCTCCTTCGCCCTCTTGCTTCCTTTGATCCGCTTTTTCCTTAAATTTCCCTCTATCCACACATGCCCCTTTCTCTTTCTTGACATTACTTGCCAACCTATGCTCACTCGACCTACTTAGCTAAATCTCACCCCACAACTACCTAAAATCTTTGAAATTATTACAGAACCTTTAAAACCCTTTTCATCGTGTAAAATTCTTTGAGATACCTTAAAATTTCTTGAAATTTATTAAAATTCTGAAAATCTCTTATAATTTATTGGAATATTTTACAATATTTAAACATTGTAATTACAAAAATAAAAAAAAGTCGACATCATTTGAAAATCTTTTAATGTGAATGAAGTTCACAAATCCTTAAAATTTATCGAGATCTTTCAAACGCTTGAAGATTAAAGAAATCATTTAAATCTCATGAGGTATGTTAAAGCACCTTAGAATCCTTAAATATACTTAGAATCGCTAAGAATTTCTTGAAGTTGTTTTACATTAAATCAATTTCTAATGCTCTCCAAAAATCTTAAAAATACCTAGAAATATTTTAGATTCCCTACATTTCTTTAAAATCTGTAAAAACCCTTAGAATAATTCAAACAAATAATTAAAACAAAATTTAATTATATTTTTGTGGACTTAAAAATTATGCATTTTCATAAAATTCTTAGATCCTCAACCCTGAAATAAGAAGAGCAGACAAATTCATTTTAGTTCTTCATTGCTTCAAAAAGTTTCTTATTAAAAACTAAAAATGATCATTTTCCTTACGAATTCGTAATTCACAGTCACAATTATATATATCTCTTCCAAATATTCTTCTGTAAATAAAACTTTTAATTCTCATATTTATATTTTAGCACGTAATTTGTACTGACTTTTATTTTTAGAAACATACTCATTATGTAATATGTATCCTAATTTATTAAATTGAGTTTACAGTACTGGGTTTAAAAGTTAAGAAGCGTTTAAATAATTGCTTTTTGTTTGAACAAACTAAGAGAAATAAAATAATAAGTATGATTGTTTATAAAGGCGATGAAAGTGAATTTTTACGTAATGATTATTTATAACAGAAATTTTTTCCGTTTAGTAAAATTTTTTAAAATTAAATCAGGTTGATTTTGAGAAAACCAAAATCTAAGAATCGGTTTG
Source organism: Druon quercuslanigerum (assembly GCA_010014905.2). Classification (NCBI taxonomy): domain Eukaryota; kingdom Metazoa; phylum Arthropoda; class Insecta; order Hymenoptera; family Cynipidae; genus Druon; species Druon quercuslanigerum. The sequence continues at coordinate 27,814 of JAAAKG020205139.1, forward strand.
GAGATAAGAGCTTTAAAAATTTCAGAACCTCAATATCTTCTTCTGCCGAAGTGTGCAAAGATACTTTTGTTTAAACATTTAAGATCATATAAATTGTGATATCAGTCTTTACGAATTAAGTAAGAAAACCTTTCTGTTTTAAAATAACTCTAATTAAATATAAATATCTGATAAGAACCAGCTTGACAAACGCAAAAGATATACAAGATAAAGAATATAGCATATATGCATTAAAAATCTGAAGGAGAATAAAAATATTCCTTTAGTGAACATTATGATACAATATATCCATAATTTTAATTACATTTTTTTAAGACGCATAAACACATTTTTTTATTCATGCCACATGCTATAAAAATTATTATTTTATTTAAAACTTTATTTAACTTTGTCTGGAATGAGTAAGAATTTAATCTAAATTTATTTGACGGGAATTAATAAGAATCGTGCTAAAAATAGATTTTAAACTGTCCCTCTTAATTAGGGTTACCAACCACCTTTGATGAAAATCAGTACAAACTAAAACACCCCTCCTTCGTCCCCCGCCGGTATAATACCATGTACTAGAATTGCACTAATATTTCTAACTATCTTCTATTACAGTTTCCTAACTTTAGGAGATTTTCTAACCATCCAAAATTTTCTGGCGCCACCAAATATTTATAAAACTCGTTGCAGCTGGCTTTAAAATTAAATTTCACGGAAACGAGATGCTTGACGTTTTGGACAGTAAGTCTATTACTCGCATCGGTTAATTGCATATTTATAAGAAAAAAATATTCTCTTATAATTGACATTGTGATCAGGAATAGCGAAAAAATTTTGTACGTTTTTCAGATTGAAATATTGAACAAATGCTTTAGAGTCGTCGATTACCACTTTTTTTCCAAAAATATGAGTCTCATGGATATCTGCGTATTTAAAAGGAACTTTTTGTTTGGAGTGGAGACATTTAAAGATCTAGAACAGAACAATCTTCTGATCTGATGAAAATAAAATAGAAAGGAAGTTATTGAAAAGAATGTTAGAATATGCACCCAACTGAAGCTCATCAAGTGGTTTTGTCCATATATTTCCACAGCCCTTATTTTAAAGTCTTCACGCAGACTCTCTTTCCCTTATTCCTTCAACCGGTTAAAGATGCTCTTGACACCGGTCAAAAGAAAATTCTTCTTCGATCCTGGCTCTTGGAATTTCACAGACACTCGTGATAATGTCCAAAAATTTTAGGACACTGTTCTGCTTTCTTTCCAGTGCCTCAGTCTTGCTCTGAAAAATAAATGATGTTTGCTGTTCAGTTTCTATTTATTTTAATCCATACATTATTAGTTTTGCTTGTTCTGTTAGTTCAGGTCATCACCTAGACCAAGCAGTATCATATTTATGGCGCTAGTATACCTCTTCTTCACTTCTCGCACAAAGGATTCAACATCATCTGTGGATTCCAGTTGCGACTTCTTTAAGTTATGATCATTTGCAAAGTGTTTCATCAAGCTTCCAACACCATTCCAGGGTTCTTTCACATGGTCAGTTGTTTAAAAGATCCATTTCTTCTTGCAAGATGATCAAATCAATGCGTTATACTGATAGTCATTTTTAAAGGAAGCTGCTTCTCTTTTCTAAGTCACCTTTGTTTCAAATCGCAACAACAATATTATCTGAACCAGTTTTCTTTCAAAGTCTTATACATATATTGAAGCTTGATGCCTCTAGCTCCTGGACACTTTTTGCAATCTCCAGGCTGACAGTCTTCGGTTACACTAAAACACATCACTTTAAGCAATACTTCATCCAGAATATGTTTAATAATTTCTCCGTCCCTTCTCTGTTTTTTAATATAATAAGTAAAAGATCAAATTTCGCGCAAGAAATACAAAGAAATTCCTCTTTAGGAGGGTCAATTTAAACACATTTTGGTGGCAGAGTGTAACATTTTGTTTTTCCAGTTCGTATGTTCGGATTTTTTTTTTAAACAGGTGAAATATTTCACTCATACTTTGCGTTAAAGAGCTTTTTACTTTTTTAATTCTTTCATCATTTCCTTAACCTAAATTACATCCTTTAAAACTTTTTGAACCCCAGTATCTCCGTCCGCTCAACCGTGTGCAAATATTTTGTTTTAAAACAGCTTATTTTTTCTAAGCGTTTTTCGTTAAACCTATTTTTTAGAAGTTATATTGATTTTTCAAAGCTTTAAATGAAATCATCGCCCTAGCAATTACTTTAAATTCAAACAATAAAATAATAAAATAAAACATTATATAAACTATGATCTCATTCCTAACGATTTTAGTAGGCGAATTTTTCTCCTTTAGAATAACTCTAATTAAATGTAAATACCTGATAAAAGCAAGCTTGGCGCATATGATATAAGAGAAAACGAAAATAGGATATGTGTTTCATAATTTAATGAAGAACTAAAATATTCTTGAGTAAGATTGTCATTCAAATCTTTAATAATAATCAGTTTTGCATACGATTAGAAAGAATGAAACTCGCTTGTACGGTCGTCTCATCCTTGGTGGTTATTCTTAGTTCTATTGGTAAATATAATAACAAAATATATCCATATTTCTAATTGAATTTCTTGTAACGCGGAAAATCCAATTTTGTTTGCTTTATTCTACATGCTATCCCAATTGCTATATAATTCTACATTTTATTTGGATTTGTCTGGAATATGCTAAAAAAATGGAAGTAGAAAAGAGTCCCTATGTGACGAAACATGTCATAGGGAATACCCCAAAGACAATTTAATCTTATCTATTTCGTTGCAGATTTGATTTCAAACTTCGACTGCTTACCTAATGGCGAACCCGTTCCCGATTTTCGTCGTTCTGGATCTTCTTTTTCTTCTTCTTCTTCTTCTGGTAGACCCTATCCTTCGGATTCTCCAGCCTTTTCTTCTTCTGGTGTACCTCCTATTCGTTCCAGGTCTAGATCTGTTATTGGCAGGCGTTTTATTTCACAAATACGTGGACTTAAACCTGAGCAGCTAAGATATTTTCGGCTTATTCCTAATGCTAATCCGAACAAAGTTTTTGAAATTCGCAGATACACTTTCCCAAGCGATAAACCAATTCAAGTAAGAAAAGCAAATAAATATGCGCCCTTGCCAACTGACGAACAAACTGTATTATCTACGCCCAATGGTGATGTCGTTGGAATATTGGAGCAAAATAATACAAATCTTCGTGGAATATATACATCAGGATGTCATTCTCGTTCCCCAGGTTGGCCTGAAAAACGAGTGAAAATAAACATGGACAGCAGCGCGGTTGTTATTATGACCTCTGACGAAATCAAAGAAACCCGCACAGGCAAAAATTATCCAATTTCAAGTAATTTCGAAATAGTGATTGCAGATGAGATGCTTCCACACGATTAATTTAACTTTTTTAAACATAAAACTAAAAGATAATTACAAAGAGAAAGTTACAACTGGTATTGGGTCATCTATGAGTTACTTACCATAATTTCTCTATTGTGTAGGAAGAAGCGGAAGAATCTGTTACACAGAAGGAGTGTAAATTGATTCTGTTATTAATTATTTTTAGCAAATCCAAGATGCAGTAAAAACATGTATTGAAAAGCATAGTATATCTTATAAATTTAGCTGGTGCAATTAGATATTGTAATAATAAGGTTATGCATGTTTTAATAAAGGTATAAAAAGATTTGTACAAATGATCAAAAATCTTATTTATTTATAGCAGGCTTTACTCTTTTTTCTTTATTCCCCTATAATTCCTTTTCTCTCGTTTTTTCAATTAAGTGTAAACTGTATTAATGGAGCTTAAAAAGAAAAATGAGCTATTTTCGTTTGAAGGTAATTCCTTTCAGCCACAAATTAAATTTTTACATTCCTATCCATAATGAGAAGTGATTAGTTTTATGTAAAATCTAAGTTTCGCAGATATTATCAAAGGTTGACGTTTTAAGGCTCTTTTTTAAACATGCTAAACAAATTTTCAAGAAGAAAAGAGAATAAGAGATGGCAAAGTAGGAGAACGGTTGCACACGAATTATGCTATCCTAACCACTTTCTCTCAATATGTCCCTTTAGCTAAAGCTGGATCATTAGTAGCAGCCTCTGCAGAGGAGGGGTCCTCTAATTTGTTGCAGCCGACTTAGCAGCTAAAGGTTAGCTGCAAAACACAGTGGACGAGGCAAGACCCTGGGAAGGTGCAAAGCTCAATGTGGGTTGGACTGAATTGCTCAGAAAAATGCTGAGAACTACGGAGTGGATTCCGGGTAAGCTGAGAGATCTTTATTTGATCTTTCGGCGAGATCGGGATCAGGGAGAGAGTAAAAATAGTGATCGTCAACAGAAGCTCGTAGTTCTTTACATTCCTAAATCTCAGACGAGAGTTCTGCGTTACTGAAGAACAGGTTCTCCTACTAGTTAGAGCAGGTCAACTTTGAGGCTTTTCTTTCAGCAAAATTGTGAGCCTGTTAAACCGACGAAGGCCAAGAATTGACGTCATTGACTGCTCCTGGCCTTACAGACATACAAATAACCTTACATCATACCAAAGGCTCATCTGTAGTTCTCCAGAATAAGGATGTGAGACACGCAAGTATTTTAGTAATTAAAGAACCTTGGTTAGTTGAAAATAACATAAGCTTTAAAATAATGAGAGGGCGTATGAATTCCCTTTAATCTTTTAGGAACCCTTGAAATTTTCAAAAAAAATTTTTAATTTCTTGTAATTACGGTTATTTTCTATATTTCCCTAACAAATATAAAAGATAATATAAATTTTAGTATCAATCTTAGCGAATTTAGCAAATACACTTTGCTTCTTCAAAATAACTGTAATTAAATGTAAATATCTGATATGAACCACCATGACGCATATGAATTGAAAGATAACGAATAAGGGATATATGTATTGTATAATACAAAAGTGAAATAAAATATAACTTATGTAAGTAACACTTGTATCAGTCTCAGTGGTTAGGCTTTATTCTATTATTGACTAAGATAATACAATATATCTATGATTTTAAGTACATTTTGTTCAACGACGCTAACCTAAATTTGTTGGAATTATTCCACATGCTATCCTAACTGCTATTTTTTTTAAATTTTTATTTTAGTTTCTCTAAAATGAGAAGGAATTTATTCTAAATTTAATTGTGGGAAATTTAGAATAAGTTTTCTTTTCCATTTTTCTTGTTTTTTCGCTTAAGCGTGAACTAAATGAATGGAACCCAATTAGAAAATACAGCTACTTTTGTTGGGATGTAATTGCCTCTCAATTGCAAATTAAACTAAAATTAATGCTGCCACATCACTATAAGAAACCTAACTTTTGTAGAAAAAATCTTGCATGTTTAACAAAATAGATAAGCCCTCTATAGAATGGTTCAATTTTCAAAAAAGAACATTATTTTGTGCTAAAAAAAGGTGAATTTGAAAAATTACATAGATTTTTAACCGAACAGTTTAGGTTTTAACTAGAAACAAAAATATACCAACAGCGAAAATGGAAAAGTACTGTAAAGCCTGAAGTAACTAAATAGGAAAATTGATGTAAAAGTTTAAAGATTTATCTCTGGCAAAGCATGATAAAACAGAAAATAAAAGTTTATCCCAGTATATTTCAGTTAACTCTATGCTCGGATAAACTGAGAAGCAAGTTTTTAAGAAGAATTAAGAAGCAAGGCTGGCAAGTATCCGATTAGCAGTCTGTTTAGGACCATGCATACATCTTGTTTAGGCTAACTCTAGGAAAAGTGGCGGTTTTAATGATCAGAAACCCTAGAAATACACATTGAGGCTCATATACAAAGCAACTCAAAGGAAGGATTGTGAAATTTCCCACAAACCATGATATAATTAATTAGTTGGAGAACATAGCGGATTTTATGAATAGGGCTCTGAGTATCTCATATGAAAACAATTACTCTGGAAGCACAATTAAGTCTACAAAAGGTGCAGAATGGTTAAGTATCCACCTGGAGAAACTTCGTAGAAAGACAATAATGCTGTGCAAAGAAAAAAGCAAATTTAAATTAATTGCCTTCATACTGGGACATCTATTAGATAGCCTTGTTTGAATACAGTAATAATATAAGAAAGTATAAACAGGAAGATTGTAGAGGCTTTAGGGAGGAATCGAAAAAAGTAACGCAAAAAAATGTGAAATACTCTAAAAAACGTGCCATCAGCATAAAAGAACGGTAGAGTAGTCTTTATTCCCAAACATGGGAAGGAGGGTTACACTATTGTAAACGGATTTAAAGTGAGCAGCCTAACGATTTTTATCCTGAAAACATTAGTGTCGTAAATCAGCTAAAAACCTGGTTAGAAAGCATACCGAAGTTAAAGAAATAGCGCTACGGGTTTGCTCACAGGGAGCCCATCTATAATCGTTGATTGGTATTACAAGGTTGGCACTTCACATTGTAGACCTCTGGTGCGATAGCTCAGGGCTCTCGGTATGTCTGGAAAAGAGCAGCATGTTAATTTTTACAAGAAACTGCAAAATGCCGAAAGTTGACGCTTTCGTGTTTTGTGTTGGGAGGCTGACTTTTTCAGATTTGGTTAAATATCCAGGAGCAGTTCAATACAGCAATCTTAACTGGGCGATCTTGGGCCTAAAATTCTTGTATTTCTTTACTGCGGTTTGCTTAAACCGATGCTCATGCGTGGGCCGTGTACTGATAACCACTTGTGGAACTTAAAACGATCTGGGACAGGCTGCGACGATTACAAACGCTGGTATGTAGGGTTTGACGTAGCAATAAGTGGTGATTGGTTTCGTGCTCTGCAAAAGAACCCCGCCACGTTCAGATAGCTGACAATAATAAATAGATGGAATCGATGCTATGGATGACTCCAGGGAAAAGGAAGCTTTAGGATCAGGAATCTATGACAGAACTGTTTTGGGAATGCAGCAATCAAGGACAACTAAAAAGGGAACCAGTTGATAGAATACGGCGTGGCAACGGAATACATAGATGCGAAACCGATTGTGAGACCAGCGTCTTGCTGCATTGGTCTTGCTATCAAAAGCTGAACCAGTTCAAAGTACCGCGAATACTTGCAGTAAACCCTTGGGTCCCATATTATAAAACCAGAAGAAATTGCATCCAAATCGCTGATTGACATACTATGTTTAATCAAGAGGTCTGGAATCAACTACGGTATTTTATGGTATGTGTGGGTAATATTCAACCAGAGAATTTATTTCGTAATAATTTTTTATTTATTTATTGATGTCGGGAATTTAGATCTTATTAAATACAATTTTTTCCTTGAAACTGAATTTTACGAAATCAAATATCTGAGAAAAATCCTAGTGTCCATAATATAAGAGATAACGACTTACGATATGCGTGCTATATAATCTGATAAGGTACTAACATATTTATTGTTTACAGTGGGTATTGAATTCTCTGCTAATACATTATTTAGTTTTTCGTGTCATTTGAAAAGATGAGGATTGTTTCTACTCCAGTCCTATCTTTGATGGTTATCCTCAATTCTATTGGTAAATATAATAATACATTACATCTATAATTAATTTTAATTTGGAAAATTCGCAAATTCATGAGATACACAAAATGAAGATTAGAAAATCGTTTTTATTGATACGGAATTCGTACTATGCAGAGCGCTGCAACTGAAAGGTATCATGTCATAAGCGTCTCAATATTTTTCAAGACTAAGATTATTGCTTCAAAAAGTAAAAAGATATGACTAGTCAATTTTCTTAAATTGAAAACTTTATCTTATATCAGAGTCCATATTTGGAAGACCGTGCGCATCGCATTAAAAACAAAATGCCCTCTCTAAATTTTCTCCGACCACAATAAGATTTGTAAATAAGCTTTTAAAGATTTAATTTAGCACTAATAAGGTTTGGAACGCTTTGAAATAAAAATGAAAAATACTATTTTTGGAACATCTTCTGTGTATAAATCAGAATATTTTTTATTGTATGCTGCTTCTGTTCTTTTGTATATTTAAAGTTAAATCCTAAAATTTAAAAAAGTTATGTATTAAGTCTTAATTAATTGATGTGTACAATATTGATCTAACATAAGATTTTCCAATTTCTATTTACGACAGCCAGATAAGAAAGAGGGGAATTGTACACAACAATCTTTACTCTTAACCATCTTTTATTGATCTCCTTGTAGTAAGGTTATTTTTATAATTTAAAAAATTATGTATGTGGGCCATGGATGATGAGAAACTGGTCTGAGAAGTCAGCAAATTTTGAATTTTAGATTTTGTAGCAATCCTAGTGAAAGGAGGCGCAAATCTCTTGTCGCCTTCTTGGATATAATTCTCTGATGCAAGTTGGTGAACTCAGAAGATAATGTGAAAATGCGACAAACTGTGACAGAAAAAAATGCACAAGAGAAATTTTTATCATCTTCTTCTTGTTGCAGAGTTGAGTTCAGAGTTTGATTGTTTGCCTAATGGTGAACCCATTCCTGGCATTCCTCATCCCGGACCTTCTGATTCTCCTGATAGACAAAATTCCCCTGAAGAACACCAGTCTCCTAAAAGGTCTTCTTAATTCACCTATTTAACCGCTAAAATTCACTATAAAAATATATTTTAGTTTTTTAATAACAGAGTATCTACTGCTGTGTAGCAAAACAAACCATTTTTATATAGGCTTTTAGTGTGGGGAGAGGGTGCTCAAACGTTGCTATTGCTCTCTAATAAGAAACCTCTACATTTTTTTTGATCGCCCAATATGTTCTTGCGTCCGTATGTCATACTATGGGCCAGCAAAAATTTGAAAATTTTGGCGGATTTGGAAAAAATGTCTTGCATTTGTAAAAATATAAATGTATCAACACATTAAAGTGCCTAAAATTCATCCACATTATGGTACGGTAGAGATATCTCTTTACAAATGTATAATAACATAATTATAAATTGAGACCTTAAAATTGGTAACTAGTGATCCCAAAAATCCCCGAATAACAATTTTCAGCCAATTCCTTTTAAATTTATACCGAGTACCCATTTTCAACTATAGAAGGAGACTTTTCGAATTTTTGCCGTGATTCGAGGTCATCTGGCCCATTGTGTGAAGTAAGAAAAATATTTTGGGGGCTTCTCACAGGATGGTGATAAAATTTATTACATATTATTATTCAAGTGTTTGTTATAATTATAAATATTATTTCCTCTTGCCAGACCTCATACTCCGCTTATGCCTTGTCCTCCTGTCCAGCCACCTCTTCGTGTAAGGTCCAGATCTCCACCTGCTATGCCGTCTTCTTTATACCTACCTAAACTTACACTTGAAGAACTAAGATTTGTTCGTCTTATTCCCAACATGAATCCGAACAGGCGATTCGAAATACGAAGATACACTTTTCCTCGCAATATACCAATTTATTTTAAAGCAGACCGAAGTGCCTTTCTACCCGTTCCACAAAATGAATATACTGTACTAACATCTAATAGTGACGTCCTTGCAATATTAGAGAGGAATAGGACAGTCCTTCGTGGAATATACAAAGTGCTGACAGATAAATACTCTTCTCAGGTTGGAAAACGAGTGAAAGTAAACATGGATAGTATCGCGCTTGAAGATATGACTCCAGAAGAAATCCAGGATTCTCCCTTAGGAAAAAATCGCTTAATATTGAGGAACTTTCAGATAGAAAAAGTTCGTGATCCGAGATAGTATCAAAATTGTACAAGTAAATCATCATCTTCAACCCGTTGCTTAATTATCGGGAATATGTTTGCTATACAAATAATAAAAGTCTCAAAATGTATACGAGCATTGTAGATAACTCCCTGCGAATTAAATCAGTATCTACAATCATCTGTCCTCTTCTGGAAACATTCTTTAAAGTTGGTATTAAACTACAGAGGGCGGTAAATACAAATGTGTAATTTATCTACGACCTGCTAGATCTAGGTATTTTTGACTGCATTGTACTTTAATTTAATTTTCTATTTCTAATGCATTATTGTTAATTTATTTAGTTTAATGCTTTAGGGAATACTGATCCAGGGCTTCAATAAACTGTAATAAAAAAGAATCTAATAACTCTTTTTTGAAAGAGGGAGGATGTAGCGTCAGTTTAAGAAAAAAACCATTTCCAGGCATTGCAATTTCAGATACGTCAGGTTCCCATCTTCTCCAAACCTTTTTATATATTTTGTTATTCATTTTATGTTCTTTATCGGTAGGGGAAAATAGGAAGGTGCCATCTCGGATGGCGAAGTATTAAAGTTTTAAAATTTCGTACAAATATTTTGGTTACGCTAAACCCTTCTGAATTTAATTCTTCATCCTTTGAACATGATCTAGAATTTACTTGAAAAAACGCAGGACCTACTTATTAATAACACGGGAAACATTCACTACAGTTCTACACAAAATTACTCTGCATGGCGGTTGTGACCTATTGGAAGGAATAAAAAAAAATGAATTCCAAGAAATTTGTATCTAGTACATGAAAGTAGGAGCAGAAAGTTGCCAGCTGGGAGTATTAGGAAAAATTCTTATTGGTGACTGCTGCTTAAGACAACACTTGACTAACATGAGGGTTGCAGAAAACCCACGTTGATGAAAGTGTCATTAGCGCGAGACGATAACTCGTCATGCACTTTGCGAATGTGATCCACGGACGTGTCAAAGAAAGCAATTAGGCTTTGCCTCGCTACAATAAGCCATCTTTTATTCAAAGTGGAAAAATGTGAACCTTCGAAACAAGGTGAAATTACAGTTAAAAATCATGTTTGATGTTTGACAATATTGACTGTTAAGAGGATCTCGATTGCAACGCCTTTTTTGTCTGCAAATGAGGTTTTGAATATCAGGGTTAATACAATAGAGAAAGCGGAAACCCAAATGAAGACAAGAATCTATTAACAGCGAACACCTCGAACCATAAGATCAATATAAGGTAGATAATAAGGCACTTAATAGTTAGCAGAAAAAGGGTGTCCTATTATCAAAAACGGAAGAAAACGTCACGTCGACACTTTAAGGCCCGCTCGAATCAAAAGAAACAGCAGGTTGTTGCCAATTGAAACTCTTTCTACCATATTTTATGTATTATTTAGTGTTTTTATAATGACATCAAAAGCGGGCAATCTGTAACATCAGATTTTCATATCATACAAAAGCCGTTACCCCGCATTGAGCGGTAGTGCTTGTCAAAAAGAAAGTGCCAGGCTGTAGAAAAAAGAAAAAATAAAGTATATCAAGTGCAACGAATTATGCACAAATATTAACAATTAAATAAAAATTTTCAAGAACAAAGCTACCTGTAGGAAAGCAGAACTTCTATGTTACTTTACTAAGGTAAGTTTCTTAAGCTAATCATTTATTCTCTTATTCTGTACACTGCTGATTTGCAACAAGTTGAAATTAACATATTTAAAAATAACTCTCATATCTATACCCTTTAAGGACCAAACTCCTTTCGGAAATTAGCCAGAAATAGATTTTCTTAATTTGCATGTGGGTCTTTTTCTGCGTGACAACAGCAAAAATCTAGTTTAATTAAAAATTCAGTTTTAAACTACACTGCTACATAAACAATCTTACAAACATTTTTTTGGACGCAGACAAAATTTCTATTAATGTTTAAAACATTATCAATTTAATCAAAATTTTAATTAAGATGTTCAGATTTATAAGAAGAGTATAATGAAAAATTTGATTGTTTGTGAGACAAGGTATCAACTTCAGGCCCCTCGTAAAGTATTTCCCCCTAAAGCCACCATATGAATTATACTGTCCCACTCTACAGTTGGCACTTAGAGGTACGATCATAAAATTTTTTTAAAATTTTCCGTTAAATTACTTTCAAAAACTTACAAATAAACACATATAGTAATCTTTTTTTGTAAAATAATTATCAGATGGTTTCGCAATGAAGTTAAACATGCTAAAAATATTACTTTTCTTTAATTTATCATTTTTTTAAATAAGCAAAAAATTACATTTTTTTAATTCAGGTAACCCTTATTAAAAAAATGTTTGTTTTTTATGCATGTCAAGAAAGAGTCTGTTTTAAGGTTTAAAAGATTAAAGGCTTTGACATGCCCGTGCCCATTTAAAATAATTTTTGCCGGAAATATTTTGTGACTTTACCGGTTACCTAAAAAATACGTAAAACAATTAAAGTTTTAGATTTGAAATAAAACATAGTTGATTCAAATGAAAAAGACAAATTTTCAAAGAAAATATTTCAATTCTCAACTGAAGCAGATATATTTTCAACCAAAAATTTCATTTTTTCTACTAAAAGAGACAAGTTTTTCAGAAATTACATTAATTTTTGATCCAAATAGTTAAATTTAAAAACTATTGTAAAAATAAAGAATCATTTGACTTTTCCACCAAATTGTACAGTTTTTAAGCCAAAAAGACAAATTTTAAACACTAAATATACATTTTTAAATAAGAAAGAACAAATTTTGAAGCAAAAACGTTAATTTTACTGTCATAGAAAGATAAATTTTCCAAAAACGACATAAATTTGCATCCAAAAAGGTGAATTTTTAATCAAAGGGTTGAATTTTTAGTTGAAAAATTAATTCGCAACATAATAAAAATGAATTTTTAACAAGTTCGTTAAATTTTTATGAAAAATATAATAGTTTCTATGGACGCATTTTCAACACAACAATTTAATTTGTAAGCAAAACAGATTATTTTGCAATAAAAATGTTGCATTGTTAACAAAAAAAGTTAAATTTATTTAAAAAAGACGAGTTATCAACACAGTAAGTTTCTTGTTTCTTATACGTATGATATTTCTTTGTCTGAGAAGGGTCGGTCCCGGCACCATTCTCGTCAGTTCCCTTTTGGCAATCAAAATGTCGCTCAAATAGAGATGGAGCAGTGCTGGGGTTTATCTCGCATCAATTTCCGGTATAGCGTTTATACCGGAAACTTGCAATTATTTTGATCTAGATGGCACATTTGTCTGATTTGCGACGGCGCATAGCGAACTACCAGACTATACTTTTATAAAAGAACAGTTGACTTATATTTTGTTGTGGCTTCGGTGAATTGAATTGTTTTTTTAAAATACAAAATGTTTATAAAGTACAGTAATTTGTAACATCCAAAAGGTATTTTCTGGCAATGGAATTTCTCGTGCTATGCTTTGTTGTTTCTATAAATGCAGGAAAACAGCAGGGACGTCTTGAAACAGCAAGCAGCAAACAAGGTAAGTTGTAACCTACATTTGACAAAGTACTCAATTATTTAATTAAAGTATACCGTAAAAGTCTGTGACGGAATCAATACGCCGATCAGGCAAAAGTCTGGTGCATGCTCATGAGACGGAGCGACCCAAGGACGACCGCCTTCTGCAATTTTTCTCGCAAGTATTTTAGCATATTGTTTATCCAGTAATCAATCTAGGCAATGGACAGGTCACGCTGGTATGATGCAGCATCTTTTCAGATACATCTATCGATAAGCAGGATCTCCCGACATCCATATGAGAGAGCTGTGATTATCTTATACAGTGTATTCAAACAATTGGTTAGCCCGTAATTCTTTGGGTCAGCAAAGTTGCCCATTTTCGGCAGGAGTACTGTGCGCCCTTCCACCAAATACTCCGGAATTGGCTCTTCTGACTTTAAACAAAATGTTAAAATACGGGACAGATGGTGTTGGGTTGATGAAAACTTGTTCCACTAAATGGTCTTGATAACATCTGGTCCTGGAGCGGAATAATTCTTCATACCTCTCAATACTTTTTTCACCTCCTCGGTAGCGATGGTTATTCTTATACTCTTTGAGTCTTTGTCAAGTCTATGTTGCACTTCGTCGACTTCTCTTTAAAAGACTGGGACCTCATCTGGTTCGGAAGGGTAGTCAACAGCAACTGCAGGGTCTTGGAAGAGTCGAGATGGATTAGAGAGAAACTGATGACTTTCTCTGCCCCTCCTCTCACTCCGCTCTAGACTTCTCTTAGCGTCAGATAGTTTTTGTATTCTCTCAACAGTATTCTATCTGGTAGTCAGCAGCTTTGACTTGTTAAATGTGTGATAGCGGATCCAGAGTTCGCGCGTGAGCTTTCGAACCTTGGCGGTAAAATTTCTGCCTTATGTTATATAGTCAATCACGCACTGAATGCGAAAGCTCTCACTGCATTATACACACAACGATTGATAGTACAGAGGTCGGATTCTTCAGAAAATTGTCCACAAAGCTTTTCATCCAATCCAGTCAGATATTAAGGCCTGGGAGAAACGTGGATGTTGATGTGTCTCCAGATCATAAAGCATGGCTCGTCCTCTATCGGACACCTTCCCGCAGTTGGTCTTGGTGTCCTGGCAGAGCCCCACATACAAGGATAAGTTTGCGTACCGCCCAGTATCTCAGAGTCACTATTCTAGACACATCACCCAGGTAAAAAATCCAACTTTCGACGCGATTTTCACACCTCTGCTTGGGGGTTGGTTCCTTCAAAACCACCCCTGGACAATTGTCCGCGACTGCACTGATTACTCATCCCAGTCAAGGATTTTGTGAAAATTTCATAAAATCTAAGATGGAATGTCTATCAATTACTTGTAGATAGGCGAATAAAGCACTTGGGGGATTGAAGAACTTTCCCGCTTAAGGACCAAATGGTTTCAAGAAAAACTGGTGCAAGAAGTTTACTTATACACACAAATATTTGGCCCGCATCTTGACCAACTACTACTTGTCCAACTCAGAGAATTAGAGGCCAATAACTTCATTAAATACGCTGTGTGAGGTCTTGACAGCTGTTCTAAAAACAGGATTGTTCGAAGAATAGAGTCTATGTGGAGAGACATGTACGAACAATGTGGATCGAAAAAGGTGCACCAGGCTGCCGAGAGAACCTGCTAATTGACAGATGTGTCCGCCTGGATTGACTACGGGAATGCTTTGGATTTAACCTCTCATAAAATTATCATCTATCTTTTGGAAAGTTTAAAGGTTCATTCGCAAGAGCCATCTGTTTTTTTGGATCAACCTCAGACCTCTGTGTCTCGCATTACAAAATTCTTCTGGATACCTTTGTGGCGACAATAAACATCGCGAGTATAAGTTAACTCATGTACTTTATATATATGACCTCAAAATCTATGCTTCTCGTAAAATCACACCTTAGAGTTCTTTAAAGATCTCCATAAAGTACAGAGGAGAGATTGGTATGGAATTTGGATTGGACAAGTGTTACAATATTAATTTAAAGCAGGGAAACATTAGTAGCGTCCCTAGGGACCTTTAGCTTGTGGATTTTAGAGTTAGTAAACATTTTAGCACAGGAAAGACCTATACATAGCTAGATGTGCCTTAAAGTCACTTAGATGGATTTGGTTTTTAAATCTGTCGGCGTTGAACTAGATATCTGCGAATAATATGTTTGTCGTCTCCGTTCTGGTTAACACTTTTGTCGTGTATTAGGATTATTAATCTCCAACCTTTAGGGCAGAAGTGACCTTCTAAATCTGTAGTCTCTTCATAACGGATTATTCTAATTACAGGGTACACCGTTGCGAATAGCAAAAATTTTCTCCTGAAAATGGTCAGGAACCACGAGGTAATTAGCAAAGAAGCGTTCCCTTACAAAGCCGCAGAGCAGGAACCCAAACCCTTTGCCTATATTTTAACATCCAACTCTGCTGCGTCAAATGCTCCAAAGTAGAAACAGTCAATTATAAGAAAAAATTCTTTATAATGCCCATGTTAGTCATACGGTGAACTTCAAGAAGCGTCTACTAAAGGTAAATATAAACAGATTTGGATTGTATTCTAAGCAAATACTTTATGTGTTCATTGAAATGAAGACCGTTTCCTAAACAAAAGATTTTTTAAAACAAAATTTAGCTATATGCTTGAAGGTGCTTATAATTTATAAATTGTTTATAAACTGAATTTTTTCTCGACTTACCTTTAAATTAAAAATGGATTCATGACGAATAAAAATTGTTTAAACAATGACATAAATTTTTAAACAAAATTTACTACTTCTAAAATTCATTTAGTATTATGTTTAATTATTTAAATACAATATAATCATATTTTTTAAAAAGTGATTAATCAAAAAAATTTCTTAGGACGTGTAATTATTGGACAAAAAGTAACATAGGATACTAATTTTAGAAAAAAAGGGGACATCTTTGTCTGAATTTTAAGAAATTTTAAAAATGAATCAGTTATCTTAATTAAAACAATTAAAAACTGTATAGAATGTCATAGAAGCTATTAAATTTATCCATGAATAATTATTTTTATGAAAAAGACAACATAAATTGCCAATAATTATTTAATTCTAGACTGCCAGGCTATTACATATTGCAAGATCAATCATGAATTTATTTAAGTAGATTAAAAATGGTGAGTTCTCATGGTTAGTTCTTTAAATGTCGACCAACATTTTGCCTGAGGGGCGCCAGATCGTTTGTAAAATCAACAAAGGAGCGAGTGCCGGTTACGCCGAGTACTAGGTTGTAACTTAATAATGGCCTTAACTTAATAAATGGCCTAAGGGCCATTGATTACGCGCCTAGAACGCTAACTACGCTCCGCTCTGGTTCCCTCCTCACTTGCCTTGGAATGTTCGACAGTATCTCGCCATTGTGACTCACCACTCCGCTTACATGCGCCACGTGCGCACGCAACTCTTGGTCCGGCACACCTACTTTACGTAGTGGGCGCCCAAAGATTCCAGCTGCTAGTGTCCTCCCCCCCCCCCCCCCCCCCCCCCGTTACGATGAAGTTAAGGTGTCATGTGTGACTGAACGACTCTATACTATCTAGTCGTGAATTTTTCGATGTTGAGTGTGTTCGTGTGTTTGGTGTAATGTAGTGTTAGGGCCCGCTGGCCCCAAGAATGCCTAGTGAACAAAATAAACAAAAAGTTTTCAGGACTTAATCGAATCGGAGCTGTCTATTTACAATCCCTTGACCTCAACAGGATTTATTTACGACAACAGGCCATCCTTATTGAGGACTCTGTCGTATAACAGCGCCTAAGAAGCTGTGCTCATCACCAATTAAGTTTTATATTCAATCAAGTTGATTAATCGTAATTATCAATTCAGTTTGGACGCTGTATATCATACCAAGGTCACAAAATCTGTGCAAATTATGATATCAGTTTTAACGAATTTAGTAGCTACATTTTTTCACCTTTAAATTGACTCTCGTAAAATGTAAACATCTTACATAATGGAATCATATAATTCACGAGATAACGCCTACGGGATATAGGAATCATATAATCTGACGAAATACCAGAATTTTCTCAGGTAAAGTAATAATAAAATTCCTGATAAAGACAACCAGCTTTCCTCTAATTGGAAAAGATGAGGATTGTTCCTAATTTCATCGTATTTTTAATGGTTATCCTCCATTCAATTGGTGCGTATAGCAATATAATATATCTGTAGTTATAAGTACATTTTTTTTAACATAAATCAGAACTTTTAACATATGGCATGCTCTAAATTAGAGCATCTAACTATAAACCTCTATAAAAGAAAAAAAAATATCCAATTTTGAAAAGCAAATACTATTTTTAATCACATTTATTGTTAAATCAGAAACTTTTGAGCTGAAAGAGGAATTTTTTTAAATCAAAAATTTGATTTGTTGTTACAGTCCAAATTTGGAACAACATATCTCTCAAGAAAAAATGCCTCTATTTTCTTAAAAGCTAATCCTATTTTAATCAAATTTCATTTGCATGGATTCAGCAGAATCAAACTACTCATGTTTCAATTCAACTGCGATTCATCTCGGAAGAGAAATATCTAGTTTTTGTTTTAAACTTGAAAATTCGATATTTGCGAACGTTTTTGGTCTCTTCTGTCAAATAACAAAAAGGTGAGTTAGGCCCTTCTCGCATGCTAACTTTTAACTTTACTTCAAAAATTAATTTAATTTTGCAATGTACCTTTTTTTATTCCGGACTACATAAAGTTTGTCGGACCACGATACGTTTTAGGCTCCCTCGTCACGATAATTTAAAAAGGCGACCATTTTGCCCAAACTTTAGCTTGAATTCTAAAGATATTCAGAGAACTAACGATTAACATTGCTCAAATATAACTAGAAACCTACCTAGAATCAATCTTCAACTGTAGTTAGAAATTTTTAAAAAGGTTTTGAGTTTTTTCAAAGGATCATATTAAAAAACTTCCCCACTAACCACCTTTTGCATCAGAGATTTTAGGAGACTT
The DNA here is from genome assembly GCA_010014905.2 of Druon quercuslanigerum. Taxonomy (NCBI): domain Eukaryota; kingdom Metazoa; phylum Arthropoda; class Insecta; order Hymenoptera; family Cynipidae; genus Druon; species Druon quercuslanigerum. The sequence goes on from JAAAKG020205139.1 coordinate 45,998, forward strand.
TTGTTTGAAAGTTCCCAGTTCAACCCTGAAATACTTTTTAAACTTTCTAAACACGCTCACTGTCGTAGGATATGTTGAAAAATTATTTACTGTCTATAAAAGCCAACTTTCACATTTCAAATTCTAGCTATGTTTTGAAAAAGTCCTGACAGCTAATACTTATCCGTGCGAATTCCTATATAAGCTTTTTTCGTTAGAGACTCCTCAATACATTTCCTTTGGCCATAGATTCAACACTTAGGTTAAAAATATAACTGCTATGTTCAAAATTCCTTTTTTGTAGTTGAAAAATTTTTTAATTAACTCTTTGATAACAGTACTTTAGTCATGAACAAAAGTAAGGATGTTAGTTAGTTGACGGATTAGTAGGCTTTTCATTCAACAAGTTTCGGCGACCTATCTTGTAAGTTCGGGCGAATAATCGCAGACATAACGACAGGGTCTTTCTGACCTTTTAGATGTCGTTTTGTCAGATTCGAAACTTATTGGGCGCAAACAGATAAAGGAAACAATTTATTGCGCAAGGCACATCCTCATAGTAAACCTGTTGGAGAGGCAGATCTCTTTAAAGGGTCTAAATTCTCCCAATTGCTGTAGTGCTCCAGCGGTATTTCGATGTTACTGGCCGCCTTGGAACTGACTGTGGGGAGCAATAGTACTCTGGAGTGTGAAATAACTGGAATGGATCCTGCAGAAATTGCTGAATCCAGAAGATGCAAAGGAACTGGTGAAAAGTTATTTATATTTAATCATCCATAATAATAAATTATCCAAACCCACCCGCGAAAATAATTGTATTTGACTCTTCTGCAAGGTAGGGATGAATGCGAAAATATTCTTCGTTATTTTTCAGGAAAATAAATTTAGCTGCATTTTTAAATTGATGTATTTAATTAAAAATACTATTGTAGACAGTATTATCTTCCGTAAACACTTTTCTGGTATATAATTCTTCAATTTCAGATAAGGAAACGAGTTTAGGCAATCGCTTCTCCTTAAGAAAAAAATATCTCACAAAAGAAAAGTAAAACGTAACAAAATATGCCAGAATAGAATGTAAAAGGAGAATTTAATCCTATCTTTCTGTTTGCAGTGTTGAGTCTAGAGTTTGAATGTCTACCTAATGGTGACCCTATCCCTGGTATTCCCCGTAACGGAAATTCTTCTGATCCTCAAAGACATCATTCTGCTGAAAGGTCTTTTGCATTATTATATTTATTTATAAATATATTTATAAAAATTTACTATAATAATTCATGTTTTGTTTTATCGTGATATTCAATCCTACTTTATGCTAAGATTTACTGAGTTGCACAATTTAAATATTTATTGTAATTATTATTATTGACAGACTACATCCTTCTGGTAGTTCTCCTGCCAGCACCCCTCCTATACGCTTATATAGACTTACACCAGATCAACTTACATTCGTTCGGCTTATTCCAAATACAAATACAAACCGGCGATTCGAAATTCGAAGATACACCTTTCCTCGTGATAAACCAATTCAATTGAGAACAGAAGGTCATATCTTGGAGTCTATGCCAACCGAGGAACAAAGTGTGTTATCAACGTCCAATGGTGACGTCTTTGCAATAGTAGAGGGTAATAAGAAACTTCGTGGAATATATAATAAATTGAGAAATCAGTTTCCATATAAAATTGAACGGCGAGTGAAAATAAACATGGACAGTGGTGCAATTTCAGTGATGACTCCAAAGGAAATCGAAGATTCGCCCTTAGGACAGAATCGCCCAATTTCAAAAAATTTTGTCATAGAAAGAATAAACTAGATGCCTTATCCTGAAATTAATATTCTTTTACTTCTAAAATTACGTTTTATTTCTTACAGCAAAATATTGTGATCCTTATTTTAGACAAATTTGTTAATACATACCTTAAGCATACATCCATTCAAGTTTTTTATACAAATAACATGCAAACAAAAGTTTGAACAAAATGCACAAAGAAAAGTTTAGCAAGATTTTTTTTTGAAATTAAAAAAATCAAGATATCAGCTCACACAGTGAAAAAAGGATCAATTTTTTTGCTGAGAATTTTCCTCGAATGAGCATTTGACTCTCGAGATCATAGTGATCACGATGACATAACCTAAAAATGGTATATAACTGCACGCAAGGGACAACCACACTTAAAGGCTGATATTTCCTAATATTATATTTTTTTATTCTTTTAACATTTAAAGTATACTACACGATCAGAAACCATAAAAAGCTTACATATAAGCTAAAGTACTCTACTAATTGTATAAGAATTGTATGGATTTTGTTAAATATTCGTATATTTTAGTAGAAAATTAATCTTCTTGTTTGCAAATATTTTTACTGATTAACGATTCAATTATATTGTTGTCAACTCTTTTAAGAATTAATTTATGGAAGTGAAAATTTAACGATCTATTTTTTGTTAGAAATTAATATTTTTAATTAAAATTTTATTATTCCTTTTAAAGATTTGTTTATTTTTGTATGAAATAAACCTCCTTGATTAAAAATTCATCGTTTTTATTAAAGATTTAATTATTTTGTTCAAAATTTCTTCTTTTGTCCATTAAAAAATATTTTTTTGCAAGAGAAATTCGATTATATCAGT
>JAAAKG020205140.1:0-23121 GCA_010014905.2 Druon quercuslanigerum
AGGGAAATAGAGCGAACTATGTTCGTTGTCGAATTTTCGACACCAGCTGACAGAAACATCATAGCCAAGGAGAATGAAAAGAAAGACAGGTATAGAGACCTTGTAAGGGAGTTGCGACGTTTGTACCCGGAATTTTACCGCGATTTCGCTGCGATCGGGTGCAATTTCCTTATGACAAACTTTTAATTCTATATATATATATGGCCCGTTCCACGTCAACCGTATCACCCCTACGGCCAAAAATTTAAAAGCTAAAGAAAAACGTTTGAGGGCTCAAATTGTTCATATTCATGTACTGTTTCGAATAAAGCATGCCACATTAAAAAATTTTAAGATAGCGGCACCAATATGGCGGACAGAAACCCCAAAAACGTCAAGAGTACAGATTAAAATGCTTGTAAAAATTAAAAAAAGCAATCATGTTGGGCCCTTTTCGGCGCAAATTGTAGCTCCTACACACTCTTTAAAATATCACATGGTAGGTTAACGAAATCCAATATGTTGGATTTAATATGGTGGCTAATATGTCGATAAGGTAGACGTTTTCGGAAAGATCAACCGATTTGGACCAAATTTTGTCTATGGGGGTTTTTGTGGTTGCTGATGACGAATCTTAGGTCGAATCTAAACAATTCAAGATGGCGGATCCAATCTGGCGGCTAATATGCCGATAAGTTAGACGATTTTTAAAAAATCAACCGATTTGGACCAAATTTGGTATATGGGGGTTATTGTGGTTGCCGATAACGAATTTGTAGTCAGATTGACGTAATTCAAGATAGCTGATTTGATATGGCATCTTAATGTGTGGAAAATCAACTTTTGCTCGAAGAATATATGTGAGCACTTGTTTAAGTAAGGTTTGTGCACTTTAAAAAATCTTCAACCTCAAAGTAAAAAAGAAATTAGCTTTATTGGGCTTCAATCAATACTTCATTTTTTGTAATAAAAAATATCAGGGTAAGTTTTTTATAAGGTGTCATCTCTTCAACAAAATACTTCGCAAAAAAACTTTCAGGTAATAGATGCGCGAACCCTTATGAAATAGATGGTCATACAGGGGTCAATCTAAGAAATATGACGAAGAAAATGTTAGACAAATTTTCAAATTTAGCTTTAATATCAAGAAAAATTTGTAAAAATTGCCGAAATGCGTATTATGAAAATGAGAATTTACAGGCTAACTCTAGTATAGACAGTAGTGAATCAAACATTTGTGAAGAAAGCATTTTTTCATCTGAAAGTGATTCTGAATCATCTCCTGCAAAAAAAAGTTTGTCTGTCTAGAGAAGAATTAAAGAATTTACTACAGGGATTGAAACAAAAATTTAGCAGTTGACCCGAAAATGATCCATTACGAGTATCAATTCTTACAGTAGCCATACGTACAGTATGAATACTACATGAAAAGTTTAAAGAACTATATCCAGAAAATCCAATAGGATTGAGTAAGTTTGCTGAGCTCAGACCAAAATGGTACATACATGCTGGTGGTAAAGGAACACATAGTGTTTGTGTATGCACAATGCATGAAAATTTTAATAATATGCTTGAAGCTTCAAATTTAAAACAACTTACCAAAAAATCTGATACTCCAATAAGAGATTACAAGGACTGCTTACAATTTGTGCTGTGCAAGGAACCACAACCTACTTGTTATTTAGATGAGTGCGACTCTTGTCCAAATTTACAACAATTTTCGGATCATGTAACCAATATTCTTGAATCAGCGGGTGTAAGTGATGTAATTTTTAGTACGTGGCAAACGACAGACAGATGCACACTAAAGAAAGAATGTCTTTGCACAGAAGATTTTGTTACCTAATTGACTGAACATTTAAAGGAATTCATACCTCATCATTTTATTTCTAAAAACCAATGCAACTACGTGACAGAACGAAAAAAATTTTAGAAGATGGCGAAGTATTAGTCGAAATATATTTTGCAGAAAACTACCCATATACCGCGCAGGATGCCGCACAAGCGTTTCATTACAACAATGAACAGTGCAGAGTTGTTCCAATGTCTTGTTATTATAAATCTGGAAATGACATTAAGCATAGTAGCTTCATTATTTTATCTGACTGTAAGACTCATGGCACTGCTTCTGTCTACCTAGTGCAGCAAAAGATCATACCGAAAGTAAAAAAATTTGTCCAACAGTTAACAAAGTAATTTATGTTAGTGACGATGCTAGGCAGCACTTCAAAAATCGAAGCCAAATGTGTAATTTAGTGAAAGATTATAATGATTTCGGTATTTTAGCAGAGTGGCATTGCCACGCAACCGCTCATGGAAAATGTGTCTGCGACGGTTTAGGTGCGACATTCAAGTGCGAAGCTACACGTGCAAGTCTTCAAGCAAAACCTAATGATGCCATTTTAACATTCAATTCTCTTTATGAATGGAGCCAAAAAAAGACGTTTCCGAATATAAAAATATTATACTATACTACAAAGGAGCACGAAAAAACTTTGAGATTCCTCTCCAGACGATTCACCAATGCTCCAGCAGTAAAAAAAATAGCATTTCACACGCATTTATCGTTGGCTTAAATGCCACATTACATGTAAAAAGATATTCAGCTGAAAACAGTCCACATGCTATCATACAGTATTAAGATATAATTAAAGAACATAAAAACGTTTTAAAAAAAGTATAAAAGTAAAAAAAAAAATTTTTAAATCTATAAAAAAAAGTAATGCGGGCATTGTAAATTTAATACAATGACAGTCTCAACCCTGTTAAATGCAGAGAGCTTTATAAAAATGGAAATCTGAAAGTAGATTTGAATTCAGTGACCTCGATAACCTGTAAAATAAGTACTCACATGTATTCTTCGAGCAAAAGTTGATTTTCCACACACCAAGTTGCCATATTAAATTAGCCATCTTGAATTATGTCGATCTGACTTCAAATTCGTTATCAGCAACCACAATAACCCCATATACCAAATTTAGTCCAAATCGGTTGATTTTTCAAAAATCGTCTAACTTATCGGCATATTAGCCGCCATATTGGATCCGCCATCTCGAATTGTTTAGATTTGATCTTATATTCGTCATCAGCAACCACAAAAACCCCCATATACAAAATTTGGTCCAAATCGGTTGGTTTTTCAGAATACGTCTACCTTATCGACAGATTAGCCACCATATTGAATTCAACATATTGGATTTCGGTAACCTATCATGTGATATTTTAATGGGTGTGTAGGAGCTACAATTTGAGGCGAAAACGGCCCAACATGATTGCTTTTTTTAATTTTTAAAAGTATTTTAATCTGTACTCTTGATGTTTTTGAGGTTTCTGTCCGCTATATTGGTGCCGCCATCTTGAAATTTTTAATGCGACATGTTTCATTCGAAAGAGTACATGAATACGAACAATTTGAGCCCTCCATCGTTTTTCTTGAGCTCTTCAATTTTTTGCCGTAGGGGTGGCAAGTGGATGGTCTGGCCAAATCGGCATTAGATCCTTAGTCCTGCAGATAAGCAAAATTTTCTATTGGCAAAATGGCGGCCAAAAAACGAAAAGTGAAGAACAAAGTTGCCCTAATTTTTCAATAACTTTTTTGTGGACTAATAATTTTTTCTAAGTCGAGGTTCATCTGCACAGAAATTTAATTATCTTTTATTTAAACTGTAGATTAAATCAATTAGTCAAATAGTCTATGAGCTACGATTGCAGCCAATTCGTAAAACGTGGTTTTGGGAAAAACGCGTTTGAAGTTTTAGCTTTCATAAAGCGTCTGTACTATCTGCTCCGCGCGCACCGCTCCTAACTACGGTTCAAGAATGAATTTGATGCTATAACTTTGGAAATGTATTCTCCGTGTGTATTGGAAGGTTTTAAGGATTAAAAAAGTCGATTTTTTCAATCGGCTGGACCAGACTCCACCCTTAAGCTGACGGAACCACTTGTGAAAATAATATTGATTCAAGTTCTGACTTCCGACATAATTAAGGGATCATGTAAGGCTCTTTAAATCCACATAAACAAATATTTCAAAATCAACCCCTGCTACTCAAATCCCACTCTTAAAACAAATCGTGCAAAAATTAAAAATCTGTCCATATCCATAAATTCAAGTCAATATAAATATTGTATGCGCTGATTTACAATTTTTGCATAATTTTTATCAATAATAGTTTTTGAGCGTTAAGGGTTGAATGAAAGCCTTGAATGATCCCTTAATTAAGTCATTAGTCATAAGTCGATTCAATATTATTTTCACGTATGGGTACGTCACAGACTGGGGCAATTGAGCAACAATGACATCAAAAAGCTGTGACCCCGTCAAATTACACTTAAAATTAATAAAACTTGGTACACCGAATTTTGAGGCATCGTTGACTACGAATCTACTGCCGCAATTTCAAAATTCAAATGTCGTTTGTCTAAAAATTTTTATCTTATTTAATTTTTTTTTTTGCGATTAAAACAAGAACTACGCGCTCCATCAAAAAGTAACTCAAAAGAAAGTTTTAGATCTTTTTTGAATGCACAAGTTTTGTCGATATACCTTTTTTTGCACCTTGCGTCGTTTTTCCAAAAAATTAATTTTTGTTAATGTTATTTTTCATGATTTAAACAAAAAGCGCATCCTGCCAAACAATTATTAATAGCCATTTTTTAGTTTCAAATTTCTATTTTTAAAGGAATTTCTGGCCCATTTAAGGCCCACGAAGTGTAATCAGATGTTTTTCCTTAAATTGTTCAAACAATTCTCGTTGGGCAATGGAGGTGAGAATAGAGGAAAGAGAAGACAAATCAGAAATAATATTGTAGTAAGAGGGTTGAAGCTATGTAGCGGGAAAGAACGAAAGGGAGTGGAAGAACTTCTACGCAGCATAGGGGACAGGGGCGTTAAGGGCAAGGTAAAGTTAGGATAGAGTAATGTATAAGTTGGGGGTAGTGCAAAATAAAAATAGGACAAAGGATAAGGGAGTTTTCATCTACGACGATTTCACGCGGAAAGAAAAAGAGGTACAAAGAATGCTGAAGGACAGCGGTAGGAGGGAGAGGATTGTAGGGTTAACGACAAAGGTAGGGTATAGGAAAACAAATATAGATGAGAAAATGTGGGTTTGGAACGAGGAGAAAGAGATTTCGAAGGTAGTGCAGTTTTACTTGTTTCGTAGAAAGTAGGGAGGTGCGGATAAAGCATAGAGGTGCGGATAAAGCATGGAGGTGGAGTAGTGAAGGTGCTGTCCTGGGAATTTGCAGGGATAAAGAAAAAATATGATAATTTCTACAGGTATGTTCATTAAGTCGCACTGGTAAAGATGTGGATAGAGAGAAAGGAATGAGAGAGGATGAGTCAAGGCTGCCAGGGAGGTAAGGGTGGAGGCTCCAGGAGGTGGTCAGATAACAGGGTTATATTGGAAGAAGAAGTTTACGAAATGGGACAGGGCGCAGGGTGTCAAAGGAAGACAGTGAGGATAGGAGGGATGATGTGCAAGTTTGAGATTGTCACAGGGATGGGATGAAAAGGATTAAGGAGCGGGTGGAAGACTTGCTAGGCAAAAGAGAGAAGGGTATGGTAGTACTAAGAAGGGACTTTAATGCGAATTAAAGAGAATTAAATTAGAAAATTAAGTTAGAATTGAAAGAGAAAGGGGCCTCTACAGGAAGGGTGAAAGTTTTGAAAGAAGATCGAAGGGTAAGGTGCTACATAAAAAGGAGGAGATTATAAGGGACTAGATGGAGGATAGAGGCTGGGCGGTGGAGAATGGTACGGTAACAGGAGACGAAGAGGGAGAATACGCGTGTGTGAGTAAGGTGTGGGAATGGGTGATAGATTATGTGTTCAAGAATATGCAAGGTTGGGATGAGACAGAGAAATTCGCAGTGGAAGGGAGGGTAGAATTAGACCAATCAGCCTTCAAGATTGTGAATAAAAGGGGGTGGAGTGGCGGAAGGCTAGGTGGGGAAGATTGGTCGATAGGGGAGAGGGTAACCTGGCTCAGGGAGGCGATAGAGAAGTATCAGGAGCAGTTATGAAGCTTTAAGGGCAGTCGGTGGAAGAGATATTGGAGGATCCTACAAAAAAATGTTCTAGATAGCCGAATAGTAGTATTGCGTTAGAAAATGTATCGCTTAATCTTGTTATTTTTATGAAAAAGCATTATGTATATACCTTTATTTATTTTAGCGTTTCTTGAATAGGTGTCAAGTGATTGACAATCTCAGAACATTAAAAGCTTCAAACCCTTCTTATTGTTAATGGTATAAATTGTAAACAAATTCTAGAACTTGCACTTCGGTATTTTTTAAGTAAATAATTACTTATTGAAATATGTAGTATTTTTCAATTGAAATTATTTTTTAATAAATTTACTCCATAATGAATCTTATATTTGTATCAGGGAAAAAAGAACTTATTTATGTGAAAACTATTTAACAGAAAATATTTATTCAATAATTTGTTAGTAGCAATAAAAATTAAGTATCAAGGACGCATTATATCTCAAGAAAAATTATTAGTCAGACAGTGTAGACAGGTGTACAGAATATGATATAGTATATAAAATAATTTTTTATCCCACATGCACGATTTTCGCGTTTTTTTGCCCTGTCTGCAGGGACAATGTGGCGTTTTTTGGGGTCACTGGAGTCGTTTATTCCCTAGAGCAAAGAAGGAGGGTAAAAAAGGAAAAACAATGCAAATCGAGGTTTTTTTTTACCTATCCTGTCATGAAACTGAGAGGCCGTTATTTTCAGTACAGGTAGTATTTTATTCCTCAATAAGTCAAACAGAGAGGGAAAAAAATGCGAAAAAGACAAAACATCAGCGTGTAATGCGATTGGTTCGCAGGCATGCGCAGCACAACACGCACGCAAGAGCAAAGCGTCGCTTTTCTTTTTTTCATGTGCAAAAGTACTTGAGCGCGCCAATGAACACTTCGTTTTTTGTAAGATATTTTATTGTTTTTAGTCTTTTTTGAGTTTTTACGGTTATTTTATTATCTATTATTGATAATATTTTTTCGAGAAACGCTCAAATCGTGCATTGGGAATAAAAACTATCGTATGCAACATGAGGATGCCACATTTTTTTGACTAGAATGATGTTTTCAGCACGAGTGACAGGCGAGGGCGCCGCAGGCGGCCGAGCATCCTCTTGATGCATAATATACTATTTTTGTGCAGAAAGTGACTAGTTTTAGAAATTTTGTATAATTTATATTATGAGCAATAAAAAAGGTTTATTGTTTAAAATATTCTGTGATCATTATGCACTTTAAAAGATGCTCGTAATTAATTTTATCAGAAAAACAATGTTGAAATATGCAAGGAATCTAGAAATGAATATGTATTTAATTTTTTAATATTGTTGTATGGCATATTTTTTGGTAGAAAACAGAAATTGTTTCTATGTAAAAGTGATTACTTATGAAATTTTTTATAATATTTATTTTGTAATAATAAGAAATATTTAATATTAGTAAATGTATTTGACGAGGAAAAAATTTGTGTCGTAGACATTTAGAGGAATCAGGCAATAAGCCGACTGCCTAGGCGTTCAGCCAACTGCTCACACTCAGAAGAATTTTTGACGAAATGTATGCCTGGCGTCCAGATGCCTGGTTTATGTAGGCATTCAGAAGAATACTCAGTTGTTCTTCTGAAAGCCTTAGTAGTTTTAAGCAATTACAGTAAACCAACGATTGCGCACGATGCTTTCTCAATTCATCGCAGGCCGGAACGAGCGCTTATGCTGGTTTAGAAGAATGTACGTTGCGATGCACAGTTACAGGTAGAAGGCGTAGATTTGGGATGTGCGTGTCATTACTTAGTTCTCGAGTAAACTAAATTCCACTTTATTTGGCTGTGGCGCTCACAACCGAGAAAACACCTGCTTAGATTCTTCTGAACAAGTGCATTCTTCTGAAAATCGAAAGTTCCGGCGCGGGTATTGGAGAAAACACATTGACTGGCTATTTCACATTTTATTTTTCTTTGCACTTTTATCTATATAATGAAATATACTTGCTCAAATTAATGAGGATAATGATTTAATGGCATATGTACCAAAAATCTTTTCATTCAAGTTCAAGTTTTGACAGCTTTCGAAGATAAACATTTCATTTTTATGTTTCAATTCTGTCAGAAAAAATAATTTAATCGTATCACCTAAACTCTGACCGTATTTTTGGTAGAATTTAGTGAATATTGCAACTTAAAATAAAGGTATTTATGATTTTTCTGGCACGAGTTACAATTTGAAACAGTAAAATTGATTGAACTCAATTTGAAACAGTAAAATTGATTGAACTCCAAGAAAACACTGTGTTCAGACCTTAAATGGTGCATACACAATTTTCCTTGATTTTTTCTGTTAATCTCTAGTTATTCTTATATAAACAAAAATTGGAAGAAGAAAGACATACGTAGAAAAAAGTAAATGGCTAAATTTACCATTCAACATGCAGCGTTCTAAATGTGAACGCATTTTTGGTAGAATTTAGTGAATATTAAAATGTCAAATAGCAAAGTTTTGACTTTATTTGATTGATTTTCGTTCCACATATTCCGGTTTGTTGTTTTTCGTCCAGTATAGAATTTGTTTTTAGATTTTTCGTGGAACTCAATTCTGTTCACAATGCACCCACAGCAATTTTAGCGTCTTCGGCTGCCCATACTGCTCGCTTGAAGATTGATTATAAAGTATATTTAAAAAAATATATTCCCTTCGATAGCTGTGAAAACAAGATCTTAAATTAAAAGACTTTTTAAATACATGACAAACCACTATTCTTATTATTTTGTAAAAGTATATTTCATTAATTAGATGAACATGAAAATCACAGTAAAATGTTACGTAGCCATTTAATGTGCTCTAATGCTTTCAGATTGGTTTCCTGTAATTGCCTAAAACGTGTCAGGCTATCAGAAGAGTAGCTGATCATTAACTCTCTTAGAACTCATACTTCGGGTTATTTTGGAACAATTTATCATGTTTAGTTCCTTTCAGCAAGAAAGGTTCCTTTGTGTTGCACATCATTTCGAGAAAATTATCGGTTTTAATAGATACCTCAGTTTTTTCTGTGTTTCCTGAATATTCCTCACATTTTTTTTATGAAGCACACTCAAATGCTTTTGTAAACATTAGCAGATTATAATTACGGACCAATCAATAGCTACCATTTAAACAATATAAATTCTTAGCCGACTTAATCGTATCTTTAATATCGTTTTTTGAATTCAACACAAAAATTTAATTTAATTAAAGAAACATTTATTAGAGCATACAAAAAAACGTAGTTTACATTTTTTATTTAAATAAATGTTTTTTAATAGATATTTTTAAGGTAAACAAATATTCTTTTAGCTTCAATTATTTATTTAAATGAAAGAAATATTTTCGTTTATCCAAACTGCTTCTTGAACAGGCAGTCATACAAATCCCTGCAGGTGGCCAGCGACCCTGAGACTAAGCAAAAAGGTTCGCGTGCAATCGTCGGTGTCGTAATTATTAATCAAATAAATAAGCTATTCGTCTGAAAACTGTTTTAACCTTGTTTTATTGTAGGATGATTCTCATTATACATCTTTAGTTTCCTAATGGTATGAATTAGATTGGATGCCCTTTGGTTGAATTTTGAACAGTTCCTTTATTTGATTGCTACCATTTTAGAAACAAAACGTGTCCCTTTGCAGGCATCGTTTACGTTTTGCTTGTTTTCGGACACTGTAACTAAAATGTAGTAATAGTAATTATTACGTGAGCGAAATTGTTTACTTCATTCAATTAAATATTTAAATTAACCAAAGAAATATACATTGATTTCAATTCTTTCTTTACTTAAAAGGAATTTTCAATAAAACTATAGAACCTTTCTTTAAACTAAACAAAGAAAGGCCAATATACATTTGTTCTCGTATTTTTCTTTGATTCAACGAAATTTTTTTGAACTATAGAGACTTTTTTCTTAGTGTGACACAGTAAATCCCACAGCTATTTTGTACGCATAATTAGATAAAAAACGCTGCAACAGTACTTCATAAAAAGTCGTGAGTGTGTTTGTGACTATACAGTAAATACAGTTTCCAACTGTTGCTGATAAAAATTATCACTGGTATTCTGGGGACGATAAGAGAAGAAAATTTTAAAAACGAATAATGTATTGCGAGTATGTTGACTGAAAACTTTAATTGAATCGATTAGAATTAACACGAACATTATGTATGCTTATTAATTGTATTATAAATAAACATTTTTAGCGTTATGGGGGTTTAAAATTTGAACTTACAACTACACATAAAATAACATTCCAGTCGGGACACCAAACAATGCGCCGAACGTACGCCAATTAATTTCAACGAAAAAAACAGCACAATTGTTTGGAAATTTATTTTTTATATATTGCGAATATAAATCAGGGAACTTTTATATGACTTCATTGTTCATGCTTTTGTAAAGCATGAGTAAGTTTATGAAAAGAGGGAAAACAAGTGACAAGGTATATCTCCAGCCACAGAAACAAAGGGCTCTAGTGCAAAATATGAAATTATCGATACAAATTAATAATTATTTCTGTCTTTTAAATACTAATTTTAAACCCTTAGCTGCATAGTGGTCCGTATACGGACCACCTATTCTATCACCTATTTTTATTTATAAAACTTATAATTATTGGTGCTTATAGACGCTTATAGACTTTTCTGTTAGCTAAGAGCTTTTTCTATATTACTACTTGATACAAATTGTTATTTTATTTCTTGTTAATTAGTTTTAAGTGAACAAATAATAACAAAAAACGAGTTTTTCGGAGAAATTCATTTCCTACCTTATTTGTGGATCGATTTTGATGAAACTTGAAATCTAAGGGTTTTGAAGGTCGCTGATTACCAATCCGCTGTCAGTTTGGCATATTCAAAATGGCGGGTTCAAAAAGCGGACGAAAAGCGTAAAAAAGTCGCATTTTACGCAGAAGATGTTTGCTCCGGGGTACTTGCGGTCACTGAGTACAAATCTGTAAACAGAATTTAAGCTTTTCAAATTTAAGATGCCGAATTCAAAATAGCGGAACGAAAAAATGTGAAAAAAAAACATATTTCGCTCTAAAATTATTAATGCCGAGATTTTTGGGATCGCTAAGAATTAATCTGAAATCAAAATTTCAATTTTCTATGATCCAAGAAGGCGATTCCAAGATCTGCCATCTTAGATTCGTCATCTTGGATTATGAAATGTAAAAATTTTGATTTCAAATTCATGTTTAACGACCCCAAAAACCCCCGAGTTATTTATACTTTTAAAGGAAAGTATATGTTTAAAAAATTTTTTGATCCGCTATCTTGGAAATGAAATATTAAAATTCTAGTTGCAGATTCGTGCTCAGCGACTCCAAAAACTCCGGAGTAAGAATTTTCATCGAAAAATAACCAATAGAAAAATGTGTGCATTAAAGGGTTGAATAAAGTTCATTAACAACTTTTTACAGTGTCATTGAATTTATTTTTTCCAACATTTTTAAATATTATGACACCTTTTATTCTTTGGAGCCTTAGAACATTTAACAATACAAAATAACGTTTTACAGTGAAATAAAGTGTAATTTTTACTGAATGTCTGCAGTTTTTCAGAAAAATGCTTATATTACAGAATTTTAATAGAGATTTAAAATAAGCTCTATAATTTATGAATGAAAATTATAGTGTCTAATAACAATTGTATTGCACACCTCATTCGATCATTCGATCAATATTAACGCCAGATCTTTTCGCTGCCGACGTCAAGGCGTGAAGAGTGCTATAAGCTGAAAATATTTTTGTCCAATCCACTTCTTTCTAGAACACTCTTGATCTAACGGATCAACGTTTGAGTGGAATGAAATGGTAAGATTGAAATTGGAAAATTTAAATGGTAAATTGTTTAAACTACTCAAGATATCGATAATTCTTTCAATGTGTTAATTTTTCATGCATTGAGTAAATTACTAAATTTAATTAATTCAGCATACTTCTCTGATTTTTATAATTCTTAATGTGGTTTTACAAAGTCAATTACAAAACTTCTCCATAGGGCCCTTTTGTAAAGATATTTCTTTACACTACTAACAAAAAGTTTGGGTACATTTCCTTTGACTTTTTGAAAATGTATACTTCACTTTAAAGACGAACATATGTGCAGAAACTGAATGTACGACTTTTTAAGTAGAATCATTTAAAAAAAGATATAAAAAGATTTTTCAAGGATTCGAAAATTTCGTGACGAAATCAGCTACTTTAAAATTATTATGCGCAACGTGTCAAAAAATATTTTGTTTTAAAGTTTCACTTAGTTAAGTAAACATTTAGAGATCTTGAGTTTATCTGTTTGCCAAATGTAGAAAAGTGTTCCTAAAAATTTGGAAAAATCCTAAATGAAAGAGTAAGTCCTACTCTGTGAACCTAAATCAAGAGAATTATTTAGTTATGTTTCTTCCAAGAGATAAATAGGTTCACTCTATCTCCTCTCAGGTCTTTCGTTCTTGCTACGTACGTGTCCACTGCTGATGCTAACATGTCGTCCTTCTTTAGTATATTTCTGACGTTAATATCTGCGAACGTTTGCATACTATGTCCCGTGGTAAGAAACGAGGAAACTTTCAGCGATGGTTGCCCTGTCATTATATATTCATTAAAATACGACATGGATACTAAATCTAAGACTATACACTTAACTTGATATGGTCGAAGCCTGGAAGCTCCTTTGCAAAATCATTTCACCTGCTGGTCCTGCCCTACATTGGTTCCCATAATTAAAAAACAGCTGATTTAACGTTAATTGATGGGTCTATGAGATGTTTTTTGGCCAAATTCGCTCGTTAGAAACTTTAAAACGTCCGACAATTGAGCTCGAAAAATATCTCTTGACAAGCGGCAAAACTGCCACCATTTCACACGGCCCTCAATGTTCGACTCAAACAGAAGGTAAAATTAAATCTGTCAAGGGAAATCAGGACTGTTCAGTTTCCAAATATTAAACACGTGCAGTTAGATAATCATTACTGGGCGGGAATTGTTCACACGGGAAGCTCCAATTGAACGATTAAATCCTCCACTCCCAACGTTGGGGGATACAAAATCGAGCCCCAGAAGATTGCTTTGAAGAGATTTTGCCCTAAGCGTTTTTAGGTTTCCTCTATAGGATTAATTAGATCTCGTGTGAGTGTGTATGGTGTTGCAGCGAACGACACAACTTAGGACATACCAGGCGTTATGAAGTGTTCCTAGTTCATAGAATAGTATGCTTTCGAACACTTCTACCCGTTTTTGTTTTTTCCATGCTCCAGCGTGACACACAACAATCACGTGACCCCCCCCCCCCATTTTTCGTATAGTTGTTTAGAAAGATTGCAAAGCGTTTGTTTCGCTTCTTTCAAATCACTATACCAGTTTTCGTTATTTGAATCCAATACAAAATTTAATACAGAAACTTAGAAATACTGTAATTTTTGTATTTAAGAGTCTGATATTCATAAGATTTTTTCCAATAAGAAATATTAGGCTGCATTTTCATAGTCACTATTCGACTTTTCTAACCGTACCTCAATTATGTCTAAATTCGTCTTAGAACTCATACTTCGGGTTATTTTGGAACAATTTATCATGTTTAGTTCCTTTCAGCAAGAAAGGTTCCTTTGTGTTGCACATCATTTCGAGAAAATTATCGGTTTTAATAGATACCTCAGTTTTTTCTGTGTTTCCTGAATATTCCTCACATTTTTTTTATGAAGCACACTCAAATGCTTTTGTAAACATTAGCAGATTATAATTACGGACCAATCAATAGCTACCATTTAAACAATATAAATTCTTAGCCGACTTAATCGTATCTTTAATATCGTTTTTTGAATTCAACACAAAAATTTAATTTAATTAAAGAAACATTTATTAGAGCATACAAAAAAACGTAGTTTACATTTTTTATTTAAATAAATGTTTTTTAATAGATATTTTTAAGATAAACAAATATTCTTTTAGCTTCAATTATTTATTTAAATGAAAGAAATATTTTCTAACAGTACCTCAATTATGTCTAAATTCGTTTACTTTATCTCAATTATGTATATATAATTATGTATATTCATAATCGAAATTTGGTTCATAAACGCAAATATCGAAGGCACCATTTCTTCATCCGAGTCCTCGAAAAATAGAGTTTTGCAAAAGTCCACAATTATCCGATGTTTCATTTAAATACATAAATACTAAATCTACTGTTTTCAAATAGTCTACTTATTTGAACAAACGTTCGATTTTTTCCAATCGTTGTAGCAACATACGAAATGAATTACTCTTTTAAAAATATGGAGTTTTTTTAGAGTTTGTAGTTTAGAGCAGTTACATTATGATAATATTTATTTTATTTATACATTGATTATAATTCACTACTTATCATCTAAATATTTGGCGATCCATGACATCTGCTGAACCCTTGGTAATTGGTGCCCTTACCTACAAGTAAAGAATTAAGCTTTTTGCAATAATTCCACAATAATGCATTTTTCAGCCAAACGCCTAATATTTAGCCTCAAAATCTGTGAAAAATTGTTTTCGGTATTTATTTTAGAAAAATATGATATCCTTGTTAATCAAAAACTTGCGTTAATCATATTTTATGTTAAATATCGATCTTTTCTCATGTGCTCACTTCTACAATACATTCTAGCAACAGGTTCTGGATATAACTTTTCAGGAATTTTCGATATCTTGATTATTTTTAAAAATTCGACGTCTTTAGTGTAAAAAATAAAAATTCTGGTATGTCATAAATGGTAAAATTGTTTAAACTACTCAAGATATCGATAATTCTTTCAATGTGTTAATTTTTCATATATTGAGTAAATTAGTAAATTTAATTAATTCAGCATACTTCTCTAATTTTTTTAATGACAAAAAATATAAAATCCCACTTAAAAAATATTCCATTCGAAAACTCCGCCAAGTACAACTAGATGCATTTTTGCAATCAAACTTGGTCGAGTAATTTGGTGAAAAACATTCGTAATAAAATATATAAAGCCACTATACAACATTATAAAACATGACAGGATAGAGTGTTAGAAGCCAAATGATTTTAATTAAAAAATGCTGGGTACGGAAGATTGATGGTATAGTATCATCATTTCACCCCGTTAAGTTTTATAATTTTTAATGTGGTTTTACAAAGTCAATTACAAAATTTCTGCGTAGGGCCTTTTTGTAAAGATATTTCTTTACACCACTGACAAAAAGTTTGGGTAAATTTCCTTTGACTTTTTGAAAATATATACTTCACTTTAAAGCCGAACATATGTGCAGAAACTAAATGAACGGCTTTTTAAGTAGAATCATTAAAAAAAAAAAAAGATTTTTCAAGGATTCGAAAATTTTGTGACGAAATCAGCTACTTTAAAATTATTTTGCGCAACTTCAGATTCCTTTAGATTGCATTTTATATCCAATTGTAACAGATATTTTTTAATCAATTTTAAAAAGCTACATCAGAGGTTACAAAAAATGGCGGAATTAAGCGGTATAGGAAAATCATTGTTGGGTATGAGAGACTGATAGTATAATATAATCCCACCAAGTTGTATAATATTGAATGTGGGTTTATTGATTTAATTAAAAAATTTGTTGAGGACACTTTATAAAAAAGTTTCTTTACATACACTGAGAAAAGTATCGTGTTTATACAACACGGGCCGTGTTTCTCCAACACGGGATTAATTTTATGACTTGCGGGAAATGTTCGCCGTGTTGCACCAACATGGCGCTTCGTGTTGTGCGGCAACCGCTTTGATACAACACGGTACCGTTTTGTTTCTGCCGGGAGTTGCAAGTTTCTCATATACTTTCCCTGAAACGTCTGATACCTCTGCTTTGCAACGACACGGAGCCGTGTAAAATCAAAGCGCAACCGTGTTGAGGCAACACGGTGCCACGCATAGAATCAAAAATCCCTGCCGCATTGATTCAAAATACTGTTTTGTTGAATTGACATGGGTACCGTTTAATTCAATGCGGTTTCTATGCAAAGATAGCGTCGTGTTGTAGATACATGATATTTTTCTCAGTGTAGATAAACGTTTATTTTTCGGCCGCTTGCCTGACAACATTGACTAGCTTACACTTTAATTTTCTTTTTACAGAATTTTCTTACAAATTACTCTTTGAAACTAACATATACTTACCTAACCTTACAATTCACACATCCTCTTCTCTACAGAAAGCCAGAACCTATTAAGATCTTCCATGTATCCGCATCTCATCCTCGCTCTAAGCTCCTGACTTCCCTTCTCTCCTTTCTCACCTTCCTTCTTCATGAATCCTTCTTACTTCATCCATCTGCAATCCATTCGTTTTAAAATACCTTTCCCTTTAAACCTTCATCTTCACACCCCCTCTCCTGTCCTCCTTCTCCTACCAACACTCCTTAACGAGCTTACTTCCCCCCTCTTTTAAAAATTTCTTCTCATATTTACACGCTTGACTCCCCGTTATAAACCCTAAACTCGTTCTTCCTGTCTCTCTCTTGACAATATAGTTAGGCGTATTCCTTTCCAACCCCAGTGTCCAATTTACATACCCCTCCTGTATCCTATTTACCTCCTCGCTTACCTTCCACCCCCACACCTTTACTCCAACAAAGTAACATACTCATCACTAACGATTCAAACAATTTTATTCTCCTTCCAAAATCACCTGCGAGTAACCTTTTTCCCAGCCCCTACACCTGCCTCATCAACACATTTGCCCTTCTCACTCTCTTTTATATGACCATCCTTTCCCCCGTTTCTCTGAAATAGGAAGCCTATGTACACAATCTTTTTCACCTCCTGTACCGCCTTTCCTTTCCACTGCCCTCCCTTATCCCGTCCATCTCCTTTCCTGAACAGCGTTACCTTGGACTTTTCCGCATTTAACTCTAACCTATTATTATCCAGGAATCTTCGCAACCTGTTCATCATGTCCTTTAAAGCCTCTACAAAAGATCTACAAAAAGTCGTACACTTTCGCATCCTTCTTAGCTAATTCTCTATCCACCACGTGCTGTAATGCGTACATCTTGTCGATAGTGCTCCTTCTCTCGCCTATCCGCCAACACTGTCGCGTATACTTTGTACGCCGTATTCATGAGCGCAAGCCCTCTATAATTTCCCTGCCTCTCCCTATCCCCTATTTTTTTATACATTGGAATGTTCAACCCCTCCCTCCATCATCGTGGGAATCCCTCCCCCTCCAGTCTCTTTTCACTACCCCCTTCAACCTCTTCCTTACCTCTTGTGTGCATAACAGCGACGCGTCGTTCTCTACTCCATCCAGCCAGTCATTCAGCTTCTCTCCATCTACCTTTCTCGTCCTTCTAATCCCCTCATCTATCTTCCGTGTATCTGAGCTCTGAAATAAACCTTTAAAAAAATTCTTCCATTCATGACTCCCTATCTAAGATAAGACGAAGGAAGCGAAAAAGCAAGAACGAAAACTACGAAAAGAAATTTCAGCAAAGCCAAAGAAGATAGAAATAGAAAAAGTTCGAAACCAAAGAGACTGAGAACTTAAAAAAAATCAGCCTTCGAATATTAACGATCTTACTTATTCTGCTGAATGAGTTACTAAAAAAACGGGAGGTAAAAGCCAAAGACACAAATAACAAAGAAAATTAATTTTCGAAAAGCATCGATTCTACTGATTCTGCTGAACTAGTCAAAAGAAGTCAAGGGCGACCACCTAGGAAATAATTTATAAAAAATGATTCTCTTTACCATTCACTTCTTAGTGATACTATTGAAATTTAGTTTACACTAATTCCTCCACCATTCAATTTTCATATGACTCGGCTGCCATGAATTGAGTCCACCCCTCACAAGAATTGCATTTTTACGCTAAACTTGGGACCGGGAACCTCGCTTGTGTCGCAAACGTCGCTGCCGGTTGTTTCAGGGGTGTACATAGGTTTTATTCGGGAATATAATTAAATATACGCGTTATCTTATTCGTCAATTTGCATACGAAAGTCTTTTTACTAAAAATTAATCTGCTTCAAGAAAATCAATTATAACTTATTTTTTATTTTTAAATATTCATGACGAAGTAAAGGAAAATTTTACTTTCAAATTAACATAAGGGCATATATAAAGCAGTGAAATGCTTCCTGATACCTGCATCAGAAAAATGTTTTTATTAGAGAACATTTTTTTGAACAAAGTCTTATTTATTATATACTCATATACAGGTGTGCTTCTTCGGAAATATACATATTGCCTAATTCCCTTTAAAAAATAACACCTTTCGTCCTTGATAGATTCTGCGACTTCAAGCGTAGGACATTCCTGATATGGAAATAGATTAGGTCTTTAGATGAAATACTTTAGCGTAATAATTTTTTTTATTTAGAACATTTGTAAATCATTTTATAATTTATAAAAATTTGAGAGGCCAAAATACGATGTACCTACGTTAACAGTCGATAGAAATTTATCTATTTTAGAATCAATATTACATTAAAGAAATACATAATACTAATATTTAAGATTTTATAATTCTTTGTATAATATTAGGTTAAACACATTATAATATAAAAACATAACAAAATTGCAAAAGAAAGGGTAAACCTGCTCGACATGACGTGAAACATAAGCTCACTTTATAATTGCTTCGCAAGATTATTAGATTGATTTACATACTTAAAAGAAAGTAGATAATCAGATTACATTGCTCAAAATATACATTTTATTAAAATAAATTTATTAACACAATTCTGCTGACAACGAAATTCGTTTACGTTAAAAACTATCGTTGACGATATCATCAATATATACATAAATAATGATTAATATAAATTATAAAATACATAGCAATAATATGTACTTGACTTGACTAGACACCACTAGAAACAGCAGTGTATTGTGGGGCACGCGCAACCGCAGGATGTTGCCGGCATCGGGTGCTAATCTGAAAAATTGCACCCGGTCACAGCGAATGATCCGGGACAAGTTTCGTTCACCCTAAGGATACGGAGCGACCCAAGGAAGACTGCCTTCTGCCTTTTCCCCGCAAGTGTTTTGACATATTGTTCACACTCAGGGATGCTTGTCAGGCTATTGACCAGTGAAAGCTTGGCACTTCCAAGAGCGCCGATGATAAGGACGATTAATTTACCAGAATATTCCAGAATAGTCTCTATACCTCTCTTCCCTTTCATTCTCCTTGGCTATAATGTTTTTGTCAGCCAGTGCCGAAAACTCGATAACGAACATGGTTCGCTTCTCGAAGTCAAGAAGAACTATGTCAGGCCTCGAGGGTGCAACAAAAACAATTGTCGAGAATATAAAGTTCAGTATATGCCGTACAATTGACTCTATTTCTCTAGGAGCGTTTAGCGGAGCGATATTAAGGTTAATACCGTAAGAGTGACAGAGATGGTAATAAAGCACTGTTAGTGCCGCATTGTGCCTTTGGATGTAGGTCGTTTCCGCATGAGTTGGACAACTAGATAGTATGTTTCCTAGATGCTCGGGGCGTGCATGGCACGTCCTGCATCTACCATCGGGAATGTCTTGGCTCAAAATGTGACGATAATATGTTAAGGTGGAAATTACCATCTTGACATGCCAAATTGAATCCATCCGTGCCCGTCTTTAATTCAGGTGATTACAGGAAAGCAAAAGTTAACTCACACGACATTGACTGATCCTCCAAATTTCTGCTCAACCCTGATACTGAAGTTGTCCGAGTATTTCAGAAGCCTCCTCCGCTGCTTTGTACAAAAACGCTCCTTTGCCCACTTCTTCATGATTCCTGACCATTTTAACAAGAGGGTCTCTTCTATTTGCGACTCTACATTCTGTTCCCAAAATAATCATGTTGTAAAAACATTCAAAATTCTATATTCCGCGACCACCTTGACGGCGTGAGGTGTAGAGTCGCGGAACAGAAGTATTAAGATGCATGATTTTGTTTATAAGCATAACCTTTTGTGTCCCAATCTCAAGGGATCTGAGCTCGTTCTTCGTCCATGGAAGCACTCCAAATGGATAGAGTACTACCGGGACGGCAACCATGTTCGTTGCAGATACTTTGTTCCTCGCCGACAGTTTGGAAGACCAAATCTGCCGGATAAGCCGTGTATATTTGCTTCGGAGAGTATACTTTATAGATTTCACATCCTGAATGCCGCTCTGTGGCACGCACAGGTACGTATAAGTTTCTCCAGCGCAAAGGTGCCATATATCGTTTCTATCGATGACCTGAGGGTCCTCAAAGATGCCATTAAGTTTTCCTTGCTTCAAGTAAATCTTGACGCATTTCTCTAACTCAAATCCTATTCCTATTTCCTTAGTGTATCGTTCGACAAACCTTAGAGCTATATGTATTTGTTCTTTATTTTTTGCATTTATTTAGCATTTTATTTAATTTAAAATATATGGGTGACATTGTGCTTTCGATTTGCAGGTTTGCCGCAAAGATACCCCTGGGAATGGCGAAGTGCTAGAGATAGTGGAAAAAACGTGAGGCAAATGAGGAGTGGACTCATGGAGTCGCCCTGAAAGACACATGTTCTCTGAGTCTTCGTCAAGTCTATGTTGCACTTCGTAGAATTCTCACCAAAAGACGTTGACCTCATCTGGTTCGGGCGGATGGTCGACAGCAAGTGGAGGGTCTTGGAAGAGTCGAGATGGGTCGAAAATAAACTGTTCGTTTTCTCTGACCCACATCTCCCTCCGCTCAAGACTTCTCTTAGCGTCAGATAGTATCCGCATTCTCTCAACAATATGCTGCCTGATGTTCAGCAGCTTTGACTTGTGAAGTGTGTGATAACGGATCCGGAGTTCGCGCGCGAACTTTCGAACCTTGGTGGTAAAATTCCTGCCAGATGTTATATAGTCGATCACACACTAAATTCGGGACGCGTACTGTCTAGCCCAGCCTATCTTAATGGCGAGTTGATGCATTCGTCTTTTTGTCTTATGATCAACCGTTAGCTTCGTTTTACGGTTCGCATCGGCCAAAGCTCTCGCTGTATTATAGACACAACAATTGATAGTCCAGAGGACGGATTCTTCGGCAAATTGTCCACGAAGCTCATTATCGATTTCAGCCAGATTTTTAGGCTCGGGAGAAACCTGGTTTCTCTGGGTCATAAAACATCGCCCCTCCTCTATCGAATGCCTGCCCACGGTTTGTCTTGTCACCTCTCCTTCTCTGCTGCCGGCTTGTTCTGGTGGTAAAGTGGGCGCTCCCCGTACATAGCCCCTTTTTTGGAGTACTTCAACATGGTTTCGCAGACGTTCATGCGAAAAGTGCGATGGCTCTGGGTGTTTCTCGCACCACAGATCATGCAGGCCTTCCACCTAATTCTCTCGTTCAGGGGTTACAGGCGCATCGTAGCATTCTAAAAAGTCGTGTTTCTGTCGGTCCGTCCACCTAAAAGCCCCAAGATCCGCCGGTCCATTGAATTGACTCCATCTTCACTGGCTACCCTAGCTCTAGAGTGGTTGGCATTATTGTCCGACCCATTGTCGGGACCTCTGCGTGTTCTATTGCTTTGAACCGCAATTTCTACAGCTATGTTTGGTGTTATCATTGTTGTTCCCACGAGAAGCTAGGGAAAAGGGTTCGTCAATCCTTCTGGAGCCCCATATACAAGGATAAGGCTGCGTACTCTGAGAGGTCGCCCGGTATCTCAGAATCACCGTTCTAGACACCTCACCCACGTACCATTCAGCTTTCGGCACGGTTTTTATACCGTCGCTTTGGGGTTAATTCCTTGGGGACCAACCATGGACAATTTTCCGCGACTGCCTATTATTTTTTTGTAACCATATTCAGCAGAAACTCTTGGTACAGGGACCCTCTATCCGCAACCCGAGGACGCGTTTGGTGGATTTGTTATAGGCCCTTCGGTTTGATTCTAGAGGAATCAAAACTGTACCTAAAAATATATATATATATATATATATATATATATATATATATCCATAATTTGCAGCAACGTAGGGATTTTGTTAAGCGCTCATTTTAAAGGTACACTTATGTAGTTTTTATTAAAGACTGGCCTTTTGAAAAAAAGTGGCGGCTCCAATCTGACGCCTATAAAGTACAAACTTTCAAAAGTCTGGGCAAAAAACATTCGTAAAAATATGTAGGACCCTAGAACTTTGTGTTTTATTGTTTAATTTTTTGTCTTTCTTTACGCAAATGACAGATCATGGCATACATTTGAAAAATCACAAATGTCGGATCCAATGTGGCGGCCGAATGCTCCTAAAATGGGTATTTTGGCCCGAATAAGGGTAAAACCGTAATTACAACCGACTTGTGCGTGAGTTTATGAGTATTTATGATATTCCTGAATACAAATGTAGCATTTAAATTTTTAAATAAAAAATGACGGATCCAATTTGGTGATCGAAAATTGAAATATTGCTGAATATTGCTGAAATTGGTCACTAAAGGGTTTTCGAGGTCGCTGATCACGAATCTTAACTCAAATTTAAAAAAATTTTAAATGGCGGATGCAATATGGTGTCTAAAATTGAAATATTGCTAAATTTTGCTGAAAACTCTGACTTCAGACTCCTGATAATTGAATTTAAAAACCCCGCGAGTTTTTTCAACCATTTTCTGATCAAAAGTATGGCACATCAATCGTCATTAGTTTGTCGCGTATGCACCAAACAGAAAACGATCGCAGCCATTGTCATTTGTTTGTCGCATATGCACCAAAACATAAAACAATCGCAGCAATCGTCATTTATTTGTCGCTTATGCGACAAACATGATATATTATTATAAGGGAAATTCTGTATCAAAACATAAAAGTTCTATATTTTTATCATATAGGTTGAAGCATGATACTTCTGCCCTGTACACAATTCCATATTGGATCCGCCATTTGTAATTTTTCAAATGTATGACATGATGTCATTGGCGTACAGAAAGACAAAAAATTAAATAATAAAACACAAAGTTCTGTGTTCCAACATTTTTTCACGAATGTTTTTTGCCCAGATTTGTGAAAGTTTGTACTTTGTAGGCGCCATATTGGAGCCGCTATTTTTTTCAAAAGGCCAGTTATTAATAAAAACTTCATAAGTATAACTTTAAAATGCGCCCTTAACCAAATACCTACGTTGCTTT